>KZ063479.1:33665-50566 GCA_002091835.1 Anopheles maculatus | reverse complement strand
TATGAAAACAAATTATTCTCAAGGTTAAATGCAAACAAACAAACTATATAAAACAGAATCCGAAGCGAAGATATGAGACAGAATTGTCCGAAATGTACAGGGTTTATAAATTCTAATTTGACCGTACGGCGAGAAATGATAGACTATTTTTCAGTCAATACTGCACCGAGGTTCCTCAAACTAAAATTTTGTTTAAAACAAAATTTTCGACTAACAAACACAAATTAAAAAGTTTTGTGACCAAATTCTGAATGTTCCAAAATTTGAGTCAATCCTACTGACCAAATATATTGTCCAACAAACCAATGTCAATGGCTAACGTAACTGTCAGTTAGAACATACGTATATCACAAAGGGTACTCTCCAACGCTAGCTGAAACACAGAAACTAAGAACCAACACTTGTTGCTGGTGCAGCCGGTAATGGTTGACTAGGAAAAAATCAGTATAAATAAATGGTTAAAAGCTGTCGCACTACGTCTTTGTTGGAAATTAGCTATGTCTGTACAGATTTAAAGTATACACTGTAAACGAGTTGACACCACAGATGTCAGTGTGTTCAAAGAAAAAGAAAAGTAAACGCTCTCTTCCAACCTGATGCCGTACTGTAATCACGAATTATTATTTGGTCCAAAATAAAACAATAGATTATGGGTCCAGCTCCCGAAGATAACGAATAGATCAGGTATAACAGTTTATAACAAGTACATTTTTTTTATTCAATTAAAACGGCCTGGCCGTATTGCTTATTACAAGTACATACAAATGGCATTCAGCAACAATATTGCAAGTACGAGTGATCCAGCTGCACGCGTAAAAGGAACACCTAGCATGACCAGCTTAGCAGGAATAGAGCGTGTCACTGGTAGATACAATTGGGCCACATGGAAGTTCAAACTCAAACTTTCCTGGAATTGGAAGATCAGTGGAGTGTGGTAAAACTGGAGGTGGATGCGAAAGATACTCAAGCGGTGGATGCAGCGAAAGATCGTCGTGCGCTGGCAAAAATAATTCTCTTACTGGATCCAATAAATGATGTGCATGTGAAGGATGCTGCAACGGCGAAAGACGTATGGCGTCCACTGTGCTAACGGCCAAATAAAGACCGATCGTTCAGCTGTCAAAGTGGAGACCTGTTGACAGCAACGGTGTTTCTCACACATTGACACACATTGAGTAGACTGTTTCTCCGGCTTTCACCGCGTGCGGTAGTGTACAATTCGTCTTATAGTGCTACTAGAGATTTACCGGTCAAAGCAATAAAAAATAGTGCCTCTGAACATCAGGAAGGCACTAAAGACATAAAGCGAAAATTGGAAGCTGCTTTCGGAGACCAAGGACTGACCCGACGAGTTGGACTGCTTCACAAATTAATAAAATCAGACCTTACTGTGTGTATTTACTTCGCTCTGCTAACGGGGTAGGACCCGAGGCCCTGTAAAGGGACACAAAGGCTCTCCTACCCTGTCTCCTATTCCGTCACGTCCCCGTCGTGCAGAGTGGAAACCTGCTCCACCGTATATCCAAGCTTGGGTAAACGGGCCAGTCCCAACCCCTTGGACGGATGCTGGAGCACGGCTGCACAGACTTGAATTGACTTGATCAGAAGTAATAATTTGTTTAAGTTCTTCAAATGCCTTTATGTAATTATCTTCGGCATGTGTTACTATGGCGCTTTTCTTTAAACATGTTGAAAGTGGTCTAGTTAATCTAGCGTAATATTGCAAAAACTTATGATAATAAACAGCAAGCTCTATAAACTATTTAAATTCCTTTTGCGTTGTAGATAATTTCTAATCCATTTTTATTAAATTTTATTCGAATTAAGCTTTATCTTATCCTGAATTTTTAAATACCCTGGAAATTTTTTTTTGTAAACTGCAAGTACTAATCATTTTAAAATATTTTTCTAAATCTTTCAAGTACGATGATACGCTTTAACCAATTGCAATATTATCGTCCAAGCAGACAAAACGAACAGAACCAATGCATCCTTTTAATATGATGTCCATTGTAGCAATGCCGCCAGGCCGTTCTACATGGATAAAAGAAGTATGTAGATTGTCCAAAACCGTCTAAAACTGTTCTGGGGATTATCGTATTCATTATTAATAGTTTTTCATTCGGTTTGTGAAAATTTATTACAACTTTGATTTTTTTTTCTGGTCTGTTTTTGTTTTTTTTAGAACTTTTGGGTGTTAATGCCCTTCGAGGATCGGTTACGCTCCAGCTTACAATGTTCCAAAACTTCCAAAGCTGTTTGCTCGTTAGTGCTTACATAGCTCAATTTTATAATGTGCTGATCAAGAGCATCTCTTATATAGTGATGTCGTAAGTCAATTTGTTTTGTACGAGGTGTATACCCTCTACTTTTAGCTATGCAAATTACACTTTGGTTGTCGTAGCGTATTTCGATTGCTTGCTTTTCGCCGAACTCTGCCAAAAGACCATTCCAACATGAAGCTTCTTGAACAGTAATGGCTAGAGCCATGTATTCAGCTTCACAGGTTGACAATGCTACAGTTTGTTGTCTTTTGCAACACCAGGATACTGCACCACCTTGCAGTATAAAAATATATCCACTAGTCGAATTCCTGTCATCCAGATCAGATGCCCAGCTCGCATCACAGTACTCTACTAGCTTGTCACTTCCATGTTTCTAGTACTACAATTTCATGTCTGCTGTTCTACGAAGATACCGTAAAAAATGCCTAACACCTTCCCAGTGTTGTACGCCCGGATTGTTGTTACAACGACTTAGTTGATATACTGCGAAAATAATATCCGGACGAGTACACTAGGCTAAGTACATCAAACTACCGACTGCTTCTTGAAACAGTACTTTTTTCATCTTTTCAATATCTTCAGTTTTTTTGTTGACATTTCCTTCGTGAAATCGATGCTAGGATTGGACGGTGTTGAGACTGTTTTTGCATCCATCATATTGATCGTTTCCAGCATTGATTCAATATAAGATTTTTGATCTAATGTAATAGAATCATTCCCGCGTGAAATGCGAATTCCAAGGAAACTGCTAATCGGACCCAAGACCTTCATACTGAATGCTTCGCTTAGCTTGGTCTTATTCCGTCTTTCAGCGCTTGATGAACTTTGATTTTTTTTTCTGGTCTGTTTTTGTTTTTTTAGAACTTTTGGGTGTTAATGCCCTTCGAGCATCGGTTACGCTCCAGCTTATTGACCTTATTTTAAATGTGTTGTATACGAGAAACTTTCTATGAAATAATAATCATGTACTAACAGAATGTTGGTATATATCTTGTAACATACTGTGAATGTGTGTTGAACATTAGGAAAACAATATAGAGCACAGTGTAATGAGTGCCGCAGCCGTAACATAATGTAAGTGTGAAAGGGATAACCAGTTCGCTGCAAATTTTCAACATGCTGATGCGTAGACCGCGACAATGGTCTACTCATGACAATGGTCTACGAAAACTCATGTTTTCGTTTGAAAAAGTTTTTCAGTTCTCGTGGCCGGGAGGCTAATGATGTTATGCAGCAACCAATAGGAGATGCAAAAATTAACAATAATGTTGTGGATTTGGACAACGAGCTGTATTATGTTACAGAGATGGATGAGTTCGAAAATACATCCAAAACACCATTGAATATTGGCAGAGTTCGGCGAAAAGCAAGCAATCGAAATACGCTACGACAACCAAAGTGTAATTTGCATAGCTAAAAGTAGAGGGTATACACCTCGTACAAAACAAATTGACTTACGACATCACTATATAAGAGATGCTCTTGATCAGCACATTATAAAATTGAGCTATGTAAGCACTAACGAGCAAACAGCTTTGGAAGTTTTGGAACATTGTAAGCTGGAGCGTAACCGATCCTCGAAGGGCATTAACACCCAAAAGTTAAAAAAAAACAAAAACAGACCAGAAAAAAATTCAAAGTTGTAATAAATTTTCACAAACCGAATGAAAAACTATTAATAATGAATACGATAATCCCCAGAACAGTTTTAGACGGTTTTGGACAATCTACATACTTCTTTTATCCATGTAGAACGGCCTGGCGGCATTGCTACAATGGACATCATATTAAAAGGATGCATTGGTTCTGTTCGTTTTGTCTGCTTGGACGATATTATTGCAATTGGTTAAAGCGTATCATCGTACTTGAAAGATTTAGAAAAATATTTTAAAATGATTAGTACTTGCAGTTTACAAAAAAAAATTACTAGGGTATTTAAAAATTCAGGATAAGATAAAGCTTAATTCGAATAAAATTTAATAAAAATGGATTAGAAATTATCTACAACGCAAAAGGAATTTAAATAGTTTATAGAGCTTGCTGTTTATTATCATAAGTTTTTGCAATATTACGCTAGATTAACTAGACCACTTTCAACATGTTTAAAGAAAAGCGCCATAGTAACACATGTCGAAGATAATTACATAAAGGCATTTGAAGAACTTAAACAAATTATTACTTCTGATCAAGTCCTTGCTTGCTCGTCATTCTCACTACAGCCACGTGCATTTTAGCATCGTACAGTGGGCACCGCAGAACAAATATCGGGGTACAATTATTTTGATGATGAGTTTTATTAGCCTAAGCAGGTCTCGGGTTCGATTCCGCTCTACGCGCTTTATTCAACCCAATTCACGGAACCACAAGCTTTTGTATGTGAAGCTCGCACTCAGTTGGGTGAGTGGAGCTATTTAGGTAGCTCATTCGCTCACGACCCAACACTGCATAGCACTCTATCCATTGGTACCGGGAGACAGGGTTGGCTATGTACAATGGAAGATCCTGGCAGCTGCGTTCGGCGAGAACACCTGAAGCCATCAAAGTGTTAAGGGAGCGGGGTCATCGAAAAATGGACCACCCGAATAAGAAAACTGGTGGATGGTTGAAATAGGACTGTCTAAACTATCATGATGAAGGAGGCACAAACCGTGCAAAAAAAACGATCATGGGGTAATGGGACTATAAGGAAGAAGAGACTGGAAAGATTCGAACAGATATATGCTACCTACAAATGCGACACACAGGTCAGGAATTCGTGTTTTGTGATGAGAAACACGTTGTCACTAAAAAGATCGGCTGAGGGCGCCGACCTTGCCCGCAGTCTCCCGTCCTACGTAAAGACACCGCGGATTTAGAGCTCCGCGATGTTTAAGGAGGCCATATCTATGCGCCATTGATTTAATTTTAAACAGTGTGAAAATGAACGCCTGGTAATAATTCAAACAGAGTTTTGTTAAAAGCTGTGGTCCCGAAACTTAGAGACGTGTACGGGGAGGCCACGTTTAAGTACGATGCAAGACACCGAGCGAATAACCGATCGTCCACGAGCGTGCAGCGTGCGATTCCTTTTCGGAAATTGTTTCAAGTTCCTCAAACCAAATCTTAGCCCAAAAGTTAGGAGCTCTCATCAAATGTGTATTAATGGTTCTCTGTAAACAGTACGTTAAATCAAATTGACTCACAAATGATTATCTAGAATTATGATTTTTAAACGAATTTTTTAAAGTGTATTCAAACTTATTGAATACTGTGTAGTTATGCTATAAATACTTACTAATTGTCATTGAACTCGTTCCATGCTTGGGTTATTGGATGTTTGCATACAGCCACATAATGACCACCAGCAGTAGATCCTAAAAAAATAGAACATGAAAATTTTGGATAATGTGCTAAAATTGAAATTTAAATTTACCTATATGGTTCGAAATTCCATATAAGGAATAATTTACTGATCCAGCAATATCTTCTGATGCGTACGGCTGTAGATTAAGTTCTCGTTTTTTTGTTGGAAATTCAACTGTATTCGTTAATTTGCTCCAACGAGTTTCTGAAAATCGCTTCAAATCTTTATATATTTGCAATTAAGTAAATAATTCACAGTAGAACAAGGTACATAGTGTAGGAATGGATAAATGTATGTGTAGCGAATGGGTTGAGGGTCAGTTGTTAAGCAACCACGATACCGAACGGTTCAATAAACGAAGCGATGTTGAAACTCAACAATTTGGCGCAGTTTGTACGATTTTTTTTGCTGTGAGTGTTTCTAGCACATAGAATTTTATTTGATAGGCAAAAGGAAGAGCACTCTAACATGGTAAGAATGTAAGAAATGGTATAGTTATAGCTAAATTTTGTTATAGTTGTAGTTTAATTCATAATTACTAACTTAAGTGGTGCAGTCCAACACTTACAAGGAGGCGACCGTTTTTTTGTGTGAGTGAAAAATGCGGGTCCTGATCAAAGCCGCAGCGCACAATACAGAGAAGAAAAGATGCGGGTCTAGCGCATCTTGAGTTTTAGTTGGCAGCGGAAACAATGATCTTTTATTGCAAAGTTCTCACATGATATTGTAATGTCACCCGTTGATATTGTGACACTGCCTTGCAACGCTGAGGTAAGTGCGTAGCCTACAGGTATGACGACACCGCTAGTTTTACAGCTCACAGCAATCGGACGCATGTTGTGTAGCTCCGTGGAAAGTTGTGAAAATTGTGCTCAAATTGCGATAAAAACTTCCGAAGTTGGTTTTGAACGCAAGAAATAGGCTCAAATCGGATTTTTTTATTGTAATCAAGTGAAACAGAAATACGGACGTTTATGGGCAAAAATTTGCTTGTTTGTGTTTGTTGTACTATCGGTAGCACCCGGGTGCACCCAATAGTTTAAGCCGTAATTAGTACTGTTTAATGCGTCCGGATCAGACCGAAAGTAGTTGTAATCAGTGCGCTATCATGCAATATGTTGGAAGAATGGTATACTGCATGTGAATTAGTTAAATACGAACGATTCTACGTTTGGTGAAGTGGTAACACGGACATCGGATTCGCCTCCGGTGAAAACTCATAATCAAATAAGAGTGCCCTCTATCGGAGATAAACTATACCTTTGAAAACGTCATCTATTCGAGAGTGTCTAAAATAGAGGTTTCCCGACAAACCGTGAGTATGAGATTTCACGCTCTTTCCGTCAGTTTGTGGGTCCGACGCAGGTCGAAACACATTGAAACGGGGGGAACCACCCAGCAGCGCGAGCGAGCCGTACTTTTAGCGAGCGAGCTTACACAATACAAACGCAAAACGGCCTGTTGAAGCGTGCCGTGTTTGCATGTGTGCGCTGTACGATGTCGACTTCAGCGAGCGAGGCGGTTCTGCGCATGCTCGGACTGCTTCTATCTCGCATTGACATCCACGCAGGTTCATCCGCACGCTTTCTCCTTCTTGCATACACTCCACTGAGCAGTTGGCTGTTAGCGTCATCGCGAGTGGACGTGCGTCTAGGATTTAGAATTTTTGTCTACCAGTTGGTGCGTGATTTATGCACAAAAAGTGCAAGTTATGTGCATTGGTTTTTTTTTATGTGCAGTTATGCAAGCTCGTGCAGTGTTTTCGTGAAGAAGAAATGTGTGTGTGCCGCTTGTTTCCGGTGCCTAAAGCGTGTAGTGTTTGCTTGCTTTTTACACTCCGTGTTTGCTTCGGCAAACGACTTGTTTTTGGAGTTAGAAAGTTATCTTACAGTACATGTTGAAGAGAACAACTTCCATACAAAGTGTAGAAAGTGTATGCAGTGAAATATCGTGTGATAAATCGGTATTCGTGATGATTCTACCGTACAAAGTTAGTAAAAAATGGTTGCGTCGCATGCGGTGTGTGAACGACGAGCAACGCTAAGTCCGTTCCTTTCATTCGTTCTGTGTTCTCGTATGCTTGGTAGAAAACAAGCTCGCCCCATCTGCGCCGTACTGCGAGGGCGCTTGGAATAAGAACGAAAGCGAAGCAGCAAAAAAAAAACACTGGCAGAAAACAAGGTCGCCGCATCTGCGCCGCACTGCGATGTGTGAAAGCCACGCAGTAAGTCTGCTTCTTTCACTCCTTCAGTGAACTGAAGCTCGCAGTAAAGCTCACCGCAGCTGCACCGCACTGTGGTGAGAGAACCCCCACGAGAGCGAACGTGGCACATTCGCTCAGGTCGCAAGTCAATCGCAAAAACGGAAATGCGATTTCAAAATGCGGGCTGGTAAATCCGCTGGTAAATAAATCCGCTCTTGGCCGGGCGGGACGACACCGAAACTTCAAACAATAAAATCGATTGTCCAGTTCGTCAGCACGTCATCATGAGGTAGGAGCGTGTACGGTGACGACACCGAAGCTTCAAACAATATTGTCCTGTTCGATTATGGTTGCTAGTGGTTGCTCCGTAGGTTACTTTTGCGCTCCTGCCCAAGCAAAACTTTTCGGTGGATAACTAACACACTCTCACAAATTTGTTCTTGACGTATGGATGTATGCGTGTATAATTACAATCGTGTGCACCTGACAATCGTGTGTAGCGAGCCGGACGAACGCTATGTTTGAGAAGGGATGTTTGTTCGCATTTCACAAAACCCTGCCCGTAAGATAGCTCAACGGGTAAAGTGACGACTCCACGAATTACAAAAAATAGACTTGCACTGGACATAACATCAACTTCGAATCCCAAATTTTTCACACCTTACCAATGATAGTAAAAAATATTAGATGAGAGTGTATATAAATAGCGTGAGAGAAGAGATCGTGAGCCGAGCGCGCTCAAACTTTTTTTCCCCCCTTCGGGATATCGTCCGAAAAACGTCTGTATCTCGTACTCGATTTCGGACGTCGTTTCGTACCCGAAACAGCTACCGAAATTTTATCCGAAAAACAGCATTTTTACTTGCCTGGGTGGTTGCTCTTGGTTCCTCGTGCGCTCTTGGTTGCTGTAGCGCACAAGCAACTATGAGCAATAGAGCAACCGCTCCTGAGGTAGCTCAGGCATGTGAAAAGAGGTGTTCGCTCAGCTCACTCAAAAGAGCGCATTGACACAACACTATGTCAGACAGAGAAGGAAGCGCTGGCAATTGTCTGGGGTGTAGAACGGTTTCAATATTATCTGTTAGGAAGACCTTCGACATATATGTATTCGACATATACACAGACTGTAAGGCGTTAAGTTTCCTATTCACGAAGCGTTCGAAACCTTGAGCACGTATAGAGAGATGGGTTTTGCGGTTACAAGCTTTCGAATACAAGATTGTTTTCTTGGCGGGAAAGAACAATGTTGCCGATTATCGGTGCAGGAAGCGATCTCATTCGATATGGCAGAGGAGATATTTGTCAGAGAAATTGCTACAGCCGCGGCAAACTCTGCTGCATTGAATTGGCGTGACATTCAAGAAGCGATTGGATAAGATGCTGAAATTCAAGATGTGTTGAAATTATTGGCCAGCGGAGAAACGCAAAAGTTTCCGATCATTTATCGCGTTATTGCTAGTGAGCTTTGTGAACACCTTCTTAGGTCTCATGTTTGGCGGCCAAAAATGGATGTCCACGTAGAGCAACATGTTAAAAGTTATCGAGGATGTACATTGGTGGAAGCTCCGGATCCGCCGGAACCAATACAGCGAAGCCAATTGCTGGTACCTCCACGACATACAATGTAAGATTTATTTACAATAAATCCCTGTACAAAAAAGGCGACAGGCACCTTGCTACCAGCTACAGAGGCATTACATCATTGTGCGCTTGCGTGAAAACATTGGAGATAATTGTCAAAGAAAGCATCCTTAGGGCGTCTCTAGGTTACATAAGGAAGGAGCAACACGGTTTCATGCCTAAACGTTCCACCTCTACAAATTTAGTCCGATTTGTCTCTGAGTGTGTGAACTGCATGGACCAGGGCTTACAAGTCGATTGCATTTACACCGATTTGAGAGCCGCCTTCGATAGCATATCGCACGATATACTATTGCAAAAACTCCAAAGGTTGGGACTCTCCCAATCAATCGTTGCTTGGCTCAACTCCTATCTTCGCAACCGCAAGTATCGCGTAAAATTTCGGGAACATACCTCTCGTCCTTTTATTGGTACTTCTGGAGTTCCCCAGGGCAGCAATCTGGGACCTTTGCTGATCATTTTATACATAAACGACGTATGCTCTCTTCTTCCTGACAACTGCTACTTGCTGTATGCTGACGATGTAAAACTATTTATGCCTGTTAAAACGTCCAACGACTGTGCTAAACTACAGCAAGCTGTTTCAGTGTTCAACAACTGGTGCGTCCTAAACTGTTTGTCTGTATGTACCGAACAGTGTTTCGTTTTGTCCTTTACGCGTGCAAGATCTGTGATAACATATGACTATAATATCAGTGGTGTTAACGTCTCAAGAACTACACAAATGCGCGACCTAGGTGTTCTACTTGACCAAAAATTGACGCTTGGACTCCATTATGACAACGTTATCAACCGCGCTAATAGAACTCTAGGACTATTATTCAAGCTGACTCGTGATTTTGACGACGCCCGATGTTTGAAAGCTCTGTATTGCTGACTAGTGAGGTCGATTCTCGAGTACTGCTCCCCTGTGTGCTGCCCATACACAAACGAATGGGTCAATGGGCTTGAGGCCATACAAATAAAGTTTACGCGTTACGCAATCCGCAAGCTAGGTTGGGCAGATAATACCTTGCTCCCATGCTACACAGAACGGTGTGAGCTGCTAGGCATCGAGCAACTAGAACATCGGCGCTACATAAGCCAGACCACATTCTTAGCAGGACTCCTTTTAGGCACCATTGATGATCCGTATTTGTTAGGTGAACTGAAATTTGCGACACCTAGACTATCGGCTAGACATCAACATTTGTTACATGTTCCACGTTCGCGCACTGAGTACGGTTTTAATGCTCCACTTATAGCTATGTCACGCCGCTTTAACACTAACTCGCATCTGTTCGATTTTAATATGTCCATGTCCACGTTCAAAAATTTGTTACGCGTTCGACCACTTAGTATGTAAGCAAATCAATGTTTCGTTTTTGTATCGTTAAGCCGCGAACGGCGGACGATTTAATAAACAATAATAATAATAATTTTCAGTGCGACACTTTTATTCACGCCTCTAGCTCGTTCTTACGCCTCTAGCTCTAATTGCCGACTGACCTCTCCGAACGTTCGACCTCGTGTCGGCTCGCTTGTCCCCTGTCGCACTCGCTCTCGCTTTCTCTCTCTCTCTCTCTCTCTCTCTCGCAATTTTCAGTTTACATACAATTGCGCTGGATTTTCTAGGACCATTACAAGAGGGGCAACATATTTTGGTAGTAATTGACTGTTGCAGTTGATTTTTAGAGGTGTGTAAAATGGACAACCCAACTGCCAAAGATGTAATAAGAGAGTTGTCCGTAATGTTCAGCTGATATGGGATCCCTTATGCTATAAAAGCTGACAATGCTCCACAGCTCATTGGCAAATGTGCTGAGTGTAAGGAATTTTGTGAAACGAATGGTGTTAGGCTAATGAACACTGTCGCCACCAGAGCAAAAATTTAAAAATAAAAGAAAAGGTATAATAATAAGTTAGCACCACTCAAGGGCACCCAAGTGCAGCATAAACCAACAGTCGCCCCAAAGATGCATAACAGCGAATTCCGCAAGACGTAAACATCCCCTGATGGAGTAGCGCGTGTGAAGATCATCACCGGACAGTTCCCATGCTGGAGCAAACGCAACGTCAGCAGATGCGCTTGTGGATTATCATCATAATATAAACAGTTCGCGCATCGATACAAACTGCCATCAAGCTGCGCGAGAAGAGACAATTCATTCCAGTTCTACGTTCCAGTTCGGTTGGTTGACGTATTCGATCCGTATTCGAGCGGACAGATTAGACTAAGTAGTTTTTAAGTTAGGAGATAGAAATAAAAAGGTTTTTTTATGACCAAACGGTCGTAGGAAAGCTTAACTAATAATAATAATAATAATTAAAAATAATCATAATGATTTACGTGACCTCCCATAAACTCCAGCTGTCAATTAGAACCCGTAAGGAACAGACACGCGCTAGGGATAAATAACTTATATAATTAAAATGATTTAGTGAATAATATGATACTGTCCACACGTAAGATAAAAACAAAGGCATGCACATAGCTAAAAAACCATACGCACAATCTTCGATAGGCCCAATAGTAGAATAAACAACTGTGAATTATTATGCGTCGCTAGCGGGACACGTTGATGTCGAAGGTCCCGACCAAAAAAAAAAAAACAATAAAATCGCCTTTTACTTTCCCACCAAGCATTGTGTATGTGTTTGTCGTAGAAACTTAATTAGCTTAGTAAAAATTGCTAGTGACGAGTAGAGGCCAAACGTCTGAACGCTTTCTGTGCGCCGACAGCGACACAGCCCCTGATCCCTGTAAAAAGGGGTTTAGGGGAAGCACGCTAGGTTTATCGCCTGCGTCGCTTACAATCTGGTGGCTCCAGAGACGAGTCGTAAAGAAAGTGTGAAGACGGAATTTTTGGTGGGAGGACCGACTGTAAGCTGGTAAGGACCACCAGCCGAGGAAGCAATCTGGTCGCAAGGGTAGCCATCCGGTACCCAGCCGAGGACGCCAACCGGCCGCAAGGGACGCCAACTGGTACCCAGCCGAGGAAGCAATCTAGTCGCAAGGGTAGCCATCCGCTACCCAGCCGAGGAAGCAATCTGGTCGCAAGGGTAGCCATCCGGTACCTAGCCGAGGAAGCAATCTGGTCGCAAGGATAGCCATCCGGTACCCAGCCGAGGATGTCAACCGGCCGCAAGGGACGCCAACTGGTACCCAGCCGAGGAGCCTGCCGGCCGCAAGGGATGCCAACCGGTACACAGCCGAGGAGCTTAGTGAAACAAGCCGGTGGCAAGGGACGCCAACCGGTGCTCAGCAGCAGCCGTCGAAACCAAACCGTTGGCAAGGGACGCCAACCGATGCTCAGCCGCAGCCGAACCCAACCGGTGGCAAGGGACGTCGGAGTGTCCAACAAGTAAAATTTGAAAAATCTCAGCAAGAAGCTCAGGATCTTAAGAGACAGTTGGAAGAAGAGCGTAAAATTGCGACCGAAAACTTAGCCCGATTACAGGAGCAAATCAGTTCTGCTTGTGCCGAGCGTGACCGAACCTCCCCCGCTAAGGAGCCGTTAGAATGGGTCTTAACCGAAATGACTAATACGCACAAGGAAGTTTTTAGTGAGCGACCTAAAAGTCCGGTTTTGAGCTTACCGGAATTTTATGGAGATAGTCGTACATGGCCTAATTTTAAAACGGCCTTTGGCAAAATAAGAAGTGAAAACAATTTATCGCAATCAAATTTAATGCAGTATTTGCAAGACAAGATTAAAGGGGAAGCTGCAGTGTGCGTTAATCGTTTCATGAGCGACCCGCAAAATGTGGACAAGGTAATGGAAAGGCTAGAAAAGGAATTTGGTAATATTGGAGTCGTTTACGAAACCATGTTGAATGACTTACTAAAAACCGATAAACCTACGCTTAGCAAACCTAAAACCTTTATAAATTTCATGCGAGCATTAGATGAGTTGGTTATATATTTGGAAACGTTGAAGAAATCGGAATACCTGTGTGACCAAAGGCTGATCAGTGATTTGAGTGAAAGACTGCCGACAGATATGATGCACAACTGGTTTAACTTTTTACTCAAAGGAGGAAAAGGAATCGCTTTGCAGCATTTTGCGGAATGGCTAAGACAGACCGAGGAGTTAGCAATTTTCCTTAATGCGAACTCTCGTCAAGAAACACGTTCAACACACGAGCAAAGCCCTAGGCGACTTTTTCAACAACCTGACCAGGATATGGTAAGAAATGTAGACTATGGCTGCCAAATTTGTAAAAGGGATAATCGCACTACCGATTGCAGAAGATTTCGTTTTATAAACATAGGCGAAAGATGGAATCTTGTTAGAAATTTAGGTTTGTGCATCAATTGTTGTAATTCTCGCAACCACCATGCCAACCAATGCAATTTACCACCTCAGTGCCGAGAAGAAAACTGTCGCCAAAAACATAACACATTACTGCATCGTAACATTGCACATGCTAATTATGGTGTATCTAATAGGGTTAAAGTTCACAGACAAAGAGATAAATTATATTATCACATACTTCCAATAACCATAGCATATGGGAAACATAAATTGTCCGCCTTTGCATTTATGGACTTGGGATCAGCAGTGAGCCTAATTAAGTAAGAAGTGCAACAAAAATTAAATATTCCTGGTATATCTAGGCCAATGGAAATGGTATGGAGCAACGGTAATTTTCAGAAAGAACCAGGCAGTGTAGAGGTTAATATAGAAATTTTGGGTTAATCAGGTCAAACTTTTGCAATCGATGGCATTCGCACGGTACAGAAACTAGATCTTCCTACCCAATCGGTGGATGCACTGGAACTTAGTTCCCAATTTAAGCATTTAAACTCACTCGATCTCCCCTCTTATCATTTTGGAACACCCACAATTCTTTTGGGATTACCACACGCTCATCTTCTATATGGGATATCATTTCGAGCGGGTAAACCGGGACAACCAGTGGCGGTTAATACTCCACACGGTTGGACAATCTTTGGAGGTAGTGATGTTGGAATAGAGCTTCATTCGGTTACGAAAGTGGTAGTCAATGAAGAAGAAGAAGAAATGTCCATTGATAAAATGATAAAAGATTACTTTAGTGTTGAAGGTTTTGGGGTTAGCCCTATAGCCAAAACACCTGTCAGCAAAAACGAGGAAAGAACAATTCAAATAATGGAATCCACGCTGAATATAAAGGGCGATTATTATGAAATCGGACTTCTTTGGAAATGGTATAACTTTAAATTTCCTGATAGTTATCCTCAAGCATTGAAACGTCTGGTCAATTTTGAACATTCCGAGCTTAAACATTGGTATCATACAGAGATTGAAGGAACTGCGTAACACTAAAAAGGGTTACGCTAAGCGTAATACGCTTATCCGATAGGTTATCGTGAGGAACTTGCCTCGAGTCATAACAATAATTATATTCCCCATTTTGCTGTACTTAATCCAAACAAAATTAATCCCAAACCGCGGTTAGTTTTTGACGCTGCTTCAAAAACCAACGGAGTATCTTTGAATACATATTTGTTAACTGGATGCAGTCGCGTCTATTTTTGGTGCGCTATTGCGATTCAGGGAAAATTCCTTTGCAATCTCCGGAGACATACAAGAAATGTTTCATAGAATCAAAATTAAGAACTCCCAACCAATCACAGAACGCCCAACATCCACCAACAACAACCCTACAAACACAGCAGCGCATAAAACTCCGCAATATACACCATACTACTAACCGAGCAAACCCGGGATAAGGTCTAAATACAGGGAGGAAATGCCCTGAGAAACAAAATGTCTGTCTCTGCACATAGGCACAGACTATACGGCAGAGAGACATCAGGGAGCGAATTCGACTATTTTAATAGTCTGTCGTTTCGAACTAACAAAATGGTTTGAGTTACCTTAACAACTCTATTACCGAGTTGACGATTTCATCACTCTATTGGGGTGGTATGCATCAGCTAAGGTACAAAGGTGTGAGATCCACTAATATCTCAAATCATCCACAAGTTCATTAATCCTTTTCTGTTTCCCCCCCCCTTTTTTCCTTCTTCACACAGAGGTGAAAGTGACCCCAGAGGTCCAAAACCTCTAGAATCATAAACAACAACAACATACGGCAGAGAGCCGTCATACTATTAAAAAAAAACAAAATTAGGGAGGAAGATTTGTGTTTCTTGTACCAAAAATCTCCAAAGGACAAACCTATGGTTTACCAAATGGCAGTTATGATCTTTAGATCGTCTTGTTCGCCAACCTGTGCAAAATTCGTTAAGAATTCTTCTTCTTCCGTGGCACTACAACCTCGTGAGGTCTTGGCCTGCTATTGCTAGCTCTCTATGACTTAGTTTTACCCTGTGGTGATTACAAAATTTTTCGTCATCAAAATCAAGGACAAAAACGAATCGGTTTCAATAGACCGACTCAAACCAGCCTTTGAACTCGAGGGTCTATCCAAGAAGAAGAGGGTGCGTTTCAGGCCACAGTCCGCACACCGCGTTTGACACAGTCTAGACACATCGTGACTTCGTCACTGGGGGGGAGTCCTGTGGTGATTACACCAACGACCGCGATTGCGACGCTACGTTTTGTGGCCTGCACTGTGTCTCAGCATTCATCCATCGCGACGTTAGACGCGTGTCCGCTAGGTGGCGTAACAGTTGGTTAGGAGGTTAGGTTAGGAGAAACGAAACAAGCAGGACAGGCATAGATAGCAGAACAGGATAGGCAGAGATAGCCGAACAGGATCACGACGATCGATCATTATCTCCTCGACCGCTAAGCCGTACGGACGAAATAAAAAGTTGAACCCAACTCAACAATTGGTGACCCCGACGTGATCTGGGAACGTAAAATTCGTCAAGCGTATAATTCCGCGTGTGTGCGTACAACGCGTGTGAAAAAAAGCCAAATCTGGCCCACATTGTCATCGCTGACTCCAAGCAGCTGTGAGCAGCCAAGTAAAGTGCCGTGCCCGGTGACACCTTGCCGATCAGCCGTCGCAGCCACAACCCCGTCGAATCACGGCCCCCGTCGAATCACGGCCCTCGTTACACCGTTACTCACGTCAAACTGCCGTGCCCTGTCCGACGCGCTGCGCACCGTAAACCTCCGCGAGCCACTATTCGCCTTCGGCCCTTCGTTCAACACCCAGCAGACTGGCACTCGCTCCATACAAGTAGTGAAAAGTGCATCAGTGCAGTCTAAATCTACTGGCGAGCGATTGCTTGGCACCGGACCGCAGTGTTGTCGTACAACAGCCGTTACAACCGGAATTACCATTCCAACACCGATATCATCGTGGAAAGCGCGCCCCGCATGCAGCTCCCTCACCACGACAAGAACTGGCCACGCAGAGCCCTCGTCCCAGGTGTAATAAAACAACGTGGAACCGGGCAGTGAACCACGTGCAAAACCGCCATCGCAGCTTCATCATCATCGCAGCTTCATCGCCATCGTAGAATCACCGCCATCGCAGTTTCATC
>KZ063479.1:14583-32105 GCA_002091835.1 Anopheles maculatus | reverse complement strand
CCCCGTCGAATCACGGCCCTCGTTACACCGTTACTCACGTCAAACTGCCGTGCCCTGTCCGACGCGCTGCGCACCGTAAACCTCCGCGAGCCACTATTCGCCTTCGGCCCTTCGTTCGACACCCAGCAGACTGGCACCCGCTCCATACAAGTAGTGAAAAGTGCATCAGTGCAGTCTAAATCTACTGGCGAGCGATTGCTTGGCACCGGACCGCAGTGTTGTCGTACAACAGCCGTTCCAACCGGAATTACCATTCCAACACCGATATCATCGTGGAAAGCGCGCCCCGCATGCAGCTCCCTCACCACGACAAGAACTGGCCACGCAGAGCCCTCGTCCCAGGTGTAATAAAACAACGTGGAACCGGGCAGTGAACCACGTGCAAAACCGCCATCGCAGCTTCATCATCATCGCAGCTTCATCGCCATCGTAGAATCACCGCCATCGCAGTTTCATCCCCATCGCAGGTTTGCCGTCGTTGTTACCGTGCCATCGCATCACCATCGCAGATTTGCCGTCGTTGTTACCGTGCCATCGCACCACCATCGCAGATTTGCCGTCGTTGTTACCGTGCCATCGCAGCGAACCACGTGACACACGTAAAGCAGAAACCTCCGGTGAGCGCGTTCCTTTATTTTTTTTATAACTTTTTTGCAATCGGTTTATACTTTTTTTTTAAATTTTATTCACTTCGCCTTAAACAAAATATTGTTTTTCATGTATTCAACATATATACCCATTATAATAATTTCATTCAACCTACTCAAATACCACATGTATTAAACATATTGCGTCACTCCGACCGTATTGCGTAATTCAATTTTTATTATCATTATATTTGCTATTATAATCTTCATCAACTAAATAAGTTAGTCGTAGTGCGGTCAAATAGGCGCAGATCGTGAAATTATTTTTTTTTAGCAATATAGATACGGAAAGTTACCAACAACACCGTTCGGATTGTTTGAGTTTCTTCGCATGCCTTTCGGCCTAAGAAACGCGAGTCAAACATTCCAACGGTTTATGAACAGCATATTTCACGATCTCGATTTTGTATTTGTGTATATCGACGACATCCTCCCGGTTCGGATGCCCGCTGGTAATTACAACCGACAGAGGCAGACAGTTTCAATCCAAACTGTTCGAAGAAATGACCAAGCTGCTCGGCACGCACCATATAAAAACAACAGCGTACCATCCTCAAGCAAATGGCATGGTCGAACGCTTTCACCGTCATTTAAAAGGCGCTATAAAGGCTTGTGAGGATACCACTCGTTGGTCTCGACACCTACCTCTCATATTACTAGGCATACGAGTGTCACACAAAGCTGACCTGAATGGTTCTCCAGCAGAAATGGTGTACGGGCAAAGTTTAAGGCTTCCATCCGAAGTTTTCACACCTTCCGCCAAAGAAACTGTAGAAGACCTACCAGATTTTATACGGGAGCTAAAAAAGGCAATGAATTCCGTTCAACCTTCTCCTCCTAGAACGCACCCCATTTCCCAAACATTTTTGCCAAAAGACCTTGGCACTTGCAAGAAAGTATTTGTCCGAGTAGACAAGGTAAAAACTGGCCTACAGGCACCATACGAAGGACCATACGAGGTAATTCGAAGGTGCCGAAAATTTTTCGTCATCAAAATCAAGGACAAAAACGAATCGGTTTCAATAGACCGACTCAAACCAGCCTTTGAACTCGAGGGTCTATCCAAGAAGAAGAGGGTGCGTTTCAGGCCACAGTCCGCACACCGCGTTTGACACAGTCTAGACACATCGTGACTCCGTCACTGGGGGGGAGTCCTGTGGTGATTACACCAACGACCGCGATTGCGACGCTACGTTTTGTGGCCTGCACTGTGTCTCAGCATTCATCCATCGCGACGTTAGACGCGTGTCCGCTAGGTGGCGTAACAGTTGGTTAGGAGGTTAGGTTAGGAGAAACGAAACAAGCAGGATAGGCATAGATAGCAGAACAGGATAGGCAGAGATAGCCGAACAGGATCACGACGATCGATCATTATCTCCTCGACCGCTAAGCCGTACGGACGAAATAAAAAGTTGAACCCAACTCAACAACCCGTAGCTGGATAGTCAGTCCTGCGTACGGGGAGGCGGTCCGCCGGGATTCGAACCCCGGTCCTGTGGTGTGAAGACCGGCGCCGTTATCGTATACACCACCGGGCCGCCCCATTTATTCGTTAAGAATAAAAATGCTAAATTATATGAGGATAGATATCCACAGGCAGTCGCAGCGATTGTAAAGAATCATTACGTGAATGACTACCTGGACAGTTTTCCTACGAAAGAAGCAGCAATAACTCGTGTTAGTGAAATTATAGAAATTCATAATAACGTTAATTTTAACGCTAACGCTAAATAACGCTAAGGGCGGGCCGGTGGTAGATGCGACAGCGGCGCCGGTCTTCACACGGCAGGACCGGGGTTCAAGTCTCATCTGGGCCGTTCCCCCATAGTGAGGACTGACTATCCAACTATACGGTGAAAATAAGTCTAGTAAGCCAAAAATGGCAGGCATGACCAAAACAGGTCGTTAGGCCAAGAAAGAAGAAGAAGAATAACGCTATTTTTTTCACAAGAAATTTTATTTCGAACTCTCGCCAAATTACTGAGGCACTTCCAGAAGATCGTGTATCACAAGTAAATAATTTAGAAATTTCTCAAGAAAAAGAACCAACCACAGAAAAAGTTCTCGGACATTATTGGAATACCTCAACGGATACGTTGAATTTCCATGTCAAAAATATGCAGCTAACTGGAGTTCAACTCACAAAAAAATATGTATTGTCTAAAATATTGTCAATCTTCGATCCTCTTGGGTTACGTACAAATCACTTAATACTTCTTTAAACATTGTTACAAGATATATGGAAACTTGGAATCTCAAGGCCGAGGGACACGAGAAGTTTCAGAACTCATAGTTTCAGGATCTCATGAGTTTTTGAGAAAGAGTTTCACGAAATGAGAACCTGGATGATCCACAAAAGTTTCAAAAATTGTTGAGATCGAAAGTTGAAACTTTTTGACAGATCGTCATCGTCAGCTGTTCAAAATGTAAACAAACATTGGTTTGGCTTGCTACCTGCATAGAGCACGGATTTTAACATTGTTATTAATGTGTTTATGTGATTATTTTACGCATTTTCTAATAAATGTAAGATTAAAAATCTTTGACAGAATTGAATAAGAATAAACAGAAGGCATTTCATGATTTTTTATACATTCCTTGAAACATTTAAATACATCATGGGATATTTCCACCCACTTTAGGGTATGCAAGAACTGCATTAATTCGAGATCTTCCCTAAAATTTCGAACAACAATTTATAGCATACAAAAAATGCACACATTATTTCATTTTGCATGATACTTCCATTTTAAACGAAACTAAATAACTTCAATAATGAAAGTTATAACTGTGTAACTGGTGTAACTGGTATAACTGGTACAACATTGCAGGACAATATTGTACCATATTAGTTTAGTAGTATTTTCACTCGTGTGCACTCGGTAGCTGTCATAGCGCACACGAGGAACACCATCCTCTTTCTACTCGACCGTCGTAACGAACGCATCGGATCTTACAACTCACTAAAGACGAACCGTAACTTCAATAAAACCTCGTGTGTGGAAGTTCACCTATAACTTGAACAATTTATAAATTTGTTTAACTGTGAACTAACTGAACTTACCATAAACTTACTGAACTATCTATATCGATATGTAATGAAAATGATAAAAATATAAGTTCATGATATTTTAAACGAAATTAACGCAACGGAGTGAATCAAAGCTTTCTAGATAAGCTGCATTATTTAAATTTTTTCTCCATCAATGTCGTTTATTTCAGTCGTACAGCTTAACACAAATGATTTGAATGTTGTATTTTAAAAATATTAACCGTTTTTCATCATGGAATCCATCGCGTGATTCCTAATCACACCACAAACATCTTAATAATTTTGCCGTTATAACAAAACCATATTTATTTGATTTGAAATTCAAATATTTTCCAAAAAAAATCCTGAGCTGTCATCGATGATGAGTGGCTAACTGAGTTGCTGTTTTTTGACCAGGGCAACGGAGAAAAAGCTGAAATCGCGGTTTTGAGACGATTTTGACAGTTCGACAACGATTTCAACAGTGTGAAACTTCCCGTGGCCCGGTACCTTCATGGAAAGCAAAACTTCCAGCCAGCATTGTGAGTAAATGGAATGATTGAGTTGGAAGATTAAAAATATTGGAATTATGGGATACAGCGTGATGTTATTCACCAGCTCTATCAGTTAAAACCAGGGAGTTGCATATGTTTGTGGATGCGTCAGAACCTGCCTTTGCCGCAGTCGCATATTTGCGTACGGTGCATGAGAATGGAATAGATGTTAATATTGTTGCCGCTAAGTCAAGAGTGACTCCTACAAAGCCATTATCTATACCTCGCTTGGAGCTGCAAACAGCTGTGCTAGGCGTAAGATTAGAGGAAACAATTAAGAGAGAATTACGATTACATATAAATAAATCCGTCTTCTGGTTCGATTCAAAAACAGTTTTAGCATGGATATCATCAGAACCAAGAAAATACACTACATTTGTAGCCTTAAGGATAGGTGAAATATTGAGTTGCACTACCGTTAGTCAGTGGAAATGGGTCTCAACAATGGCCAATCCTGCTGATGAAGCCATCAAGCTTGGGAAAATTTGCTAGTTCAATTTGGCTGCAAGGGCCTGATTTTTTTAAATTACCCGAGATAATAACTCCAGAGGTAACACTGACAACAGTAGAAGAAGTGCCCCAAGTTCCTCTTATGGCAGCGTTACCGGAAGCAAGAATTTTCGTATTGTTTCGTAAAGCCCCCCCCCCCCCCTCGTAAACGCATACAAGAGTGGACTACTTTGGTCCACTTCTAGTTTCAATCGGTAGACGACAAGAAAAGAGTTGTTTTTTACCTATCTAACTACACGAGCAGTGCATTTAGAATTAGCAACAGATCTTAGCTCCGACGCATTCCTGTTATGTTTAAGGAGCAACATAGGTGAGGTACGGTGACGCACCTGTATTGTGATAACGGTACCAACTTTGTTGGTGCGTCTCGAGAAATCTTACGCCTAAAAGAACGATGTGCTAATGAAGAAATTGATTTTCATTTTAACCCACCAGCCGCTCCTCATTTTGGAGGTGCGTAGGAACTAGTGGTAGGGGGCGGCCCGGTGGTGATGCGACAGCGGCGTCGGTCTTCACACGGCAGGACCGGGGTTCAAGTCTCATCTGGGCCGTTCCCCCATAGTGAGGATTGACTAACCAACTATGCGGTATCAATTAGTCTAGTAAGCCAGAAATGGCAGGCATGACCTTAAGAGGTCGTTAGGCCAAGAAAGAAGAAGGAACTAGTGATGGCAACTCAGGAGTGATCTCACGAATCCACTCCGAATCCACATGTTGAAAAAAGACTCCGAATCCGATAAAATTCCGGATTCGACTCCGGAGCTCCGGAGTACTTCTGTAGCATCCACAATGCTATACATATGCTGAGTTAAACTTTCAACATAGCACGAGACAGTACACATCAAAACTAGGTCAACAGGTTAAAAGCCGACAGTAAAATCATAACACAAACCAGTTGGAAGCAACAATCGAATGCAAAGAATGCAACAATCGCATAATTAGCGATTTCGCCCAAACACCCGTTACAACATAGGCGACGAAACGAGTCCTCATCTAGCAGTTGACACGAACGGACGTGTTTCCTCTTAGTGCGTAAACTACGAACGATCTTATCAGACCTGTTACTACTACGAGGATTACAAATACCATAGTAAATTGTGCTGTTGTATAGCGCGTCATTCTCCCAAGAATGACGAAACGTGGGCGAAAGAAAAGGAGAGAAAACACCACTAGTCCGTCTGTGGTAAGCACGTTATCAGCAACGGCTGATCTTATCGATAAGCGTGCGAAGCTCTCCTCTCCCAGCAGAGATTATCTAGAGGATGATCAAGACGACGATGATTTCATCGAAGTACGCTCGCAAAAGAGCGATCGTAGCCAAAAGGCTAATAAAGTAGCGCCTACACCGACTGCTATCCCAGTACGGTCCCAACCAGCTCCTCCCGTCCCGTGCCCAAACTTCGTAAGCCGATCGACACGCATACCACCAATCGTGATCAACGCACCGTATCACCAGCTTCGTGCTGAACTCAACGGTATACCTGGCATTGTATTCAAATTTGCAGGTACGTACGTTCACCTACTGATAAGCCTGGTTGAAACTCGTGAACGTGTTTTAGAGAAGCTCAAGGCTACACGTTATGAGTATTTTACGCATGAAATGCGATCTGAAAAACCCTTCAAGGCAGTGATCCGTGGTCTCCCGGATCTCCCAGAGGAGGATATTTTGGCTGCCTTACGTGACCAGTCGCTGGAACCCCTAGCGGTTTACAAAATCTCAAAACGACAAGATGAAAATCAGCGCAGGCAGGCCTGTCTCTACCTTGTCCATTTTTCAAGAGGCACCATCACATTGGCTGCCCTTAAATGCATTCGCACTGTCGACTGCATTCGTGTTTCCTGGGAGGCGCATCGCGGTGGAAAAGGCAGAATTGTCCAGTGTCATCGTTGCCAAGCTTTCGGACATGGCACAAAAAATTGCTCAATGCGGCAGCGCTATGAAAACTGTTCGCAAGAACACGACACCGAAACGTGTTCGATCACACCACCAGAAGCACCTAAGTGTGCAAATTGCTCCGGTAGCCATCGTAGTAATGATCCTGGCTGTCCTAGTCGACAACTGTACCAGCAGATCCGCCAGCAAGCAGCATCCAACCAACAACGACAGTCCAAGCCGTTGCATCTCTCTCGGAAAACAGTGCCTCCCGCTCCGGCGCTAACGAATTTGACCTTTCCGTCGCTCGGACGAATCGGCCCCACTGCCTCCACTACTGTTGCTAACGCTGCCCCTGCCACAACGTATGCTTCGGTTGTCTCCGCTCCTCCAGTTTCTATATTAGCTGGAAATACAACTGATCCTGTTCTTTATCCTCGCTTTCAAGGTGCACGTACTCCCGTCACGCAATCATCAGTCATGCGTGCGAATAACTCACCAAACTACAATCTTCCAACTGCTACGTCGACAGGAGACGAAAACGACGACATCAGTATCGAAGAATGGGTTGAAATCCTTCGAGTCATGACCCAGCGGTTTCGCCTTTGCCGCACTCGCCAAGAAAAATTCGCCGTCATAGCGGAACTAGCGATTCGCTATGGCTGCTAAGCTTCGTATTGCAAATTGGAATGCGCGTTCGATCAGCGCGAAGAAAATCCCTCTTGGAGAGTTCCTGAACCGAAGAGTAATTGATGTAGCGCTCATAACTGAAACATATCTTCAACCGAATACGAATTTTTCCATGACGGAGTACCATTCTTTGCGCCTGGACCGTACTACCACCAGAGGGGGAGGAGTAGCCATCATTGTTCGCAAAGGTATAAATTTCACTCAATTACCTCATCTTTACACCACGGTGATTGAAGCAATGGGCATCGAAGTTCAACTATCAGTTGGCAGATTGAAGATAATCGTTGCATATTGTCCGGTGCAGTGTAAATTGAACGACGGGAGTGCTTCTAATTTTAAAAAGGATCTGAACACTATCACTCGCTCGCACCAAAGGCTCATCGTTGGAGGAGACTTCAACGCACGACACCGAGCATGGAACAATCTCCGTCGAAATCCAAATGGAGAATTACTCTTCAGCCACGCCGAGTCAGGGAACTATACCGTTGAATTTCCGGACTCTCCTACTTTCATCACTTCGCGAGGTGCCTACAGTACACTGGACCTATTCCTGATCAACGTAGAAATAAGCAAACCAGAGACCTTCGATGAGCTCACTTCTGATCACTTCCCAGTTGTAACGGAGGTAAACTATTCCGTTTCCAGAGGTCCTGTAAGTCGTAAGAAAAATTATCATAATGTCAACTGGCAGCGATTTGGTCTTTGGACACACACTGGAGATGTGACCTTTAAGAGGCTAGCTTCAGCATTGGCACGACAAATATCTGCGAGAATCGAGTCAATCCGAAATGAAAACTTCGGTCGATCCATCCAGAACATGGACATCCGATCCCCTGCCTTTTGGAAAGTGACAAAGATTCTCAAACAACGGCCTAGGCCAGTCCCCCCCTTGACTTCTGTCGGACAAGTCTTTGTCACACCTGCAGAAAAAAGCAACGCTCTTGCTAGCCAATTTTCCAGTGCACATATGACAGGCATGAACAGGACAAGCCATAACGAAAGAAAAGTAGCATCCAGCATAACACGCTTGGAAGATAGTAACTTTACTGTTCCATCACATGAAAAAGTTTCCATTAGTGAAGTCCGGATGACTACCCATCGTCTGAAGAACATGAAAGCTCCTGGGTTTGATCAAATTTTCAACATCCTTATCAAGCATCTGCAGGTAAAAGCCCTCTGCCTCATTACCAACCTGTTCAATAAGTGTCTTGAACTGGGCTACTTCCCCAGTACATGGAAATGTGCCAAGGTTGTGCCTATCCTCAAACCTGGGAAGGATCCTACCCTTCCGGTAAGTTATCGCCCGATAAGTTTGCTCCCATCACTCGGTAAACTCTTTGAAAAAATCATCTTGAGTCGTTTACAAAATTTTTTAACCGGTTTGAATATCATTCGACCTGAACAATTCGGGTTCCGTCCAGGGCACTCAACTGTTCACCAACTTCTAAGGATTAGACGTTGTGTCGAACGCAACAAGACGGAATTAAAGTCCACAGCAGTTGTCTTGCTAGATGTCGAGAAGGCATTCGACACTGTCTGGCACAATGGATTGATACATAAGTTGGCTGGATTCAATCTCCCAACTTATTTACTTAAAATCGTTTGTAGCTATTGTACTTTTTTCGCTTTATTTTTCTCCGCTTATCGATCACTCCTATCGCTTTCGCTATCTCGCTTGTATTAGTCTTGCCGCGCCTCCTAGCGTGTCACTCCGGCTTACGGTTCTTCTACACGTTTTATCGTTTCCGCTTAGCTCGCGTTTACAGTTCGGACACCACAGTTATGTCGCTGTCCTCAGCGCCTACCATATCATCGTTTCCTGTTTCGCTAGCTTCTTGTCCACTTGATCCCTCTTCTGTTTCTAATTCTTGTATTTTACCCCATTTTTTCAACCTATCCACCGCGTAAACTGTCTGTAATGGTCTTTGCGTCCTTTGAGCTCCTGGTATGTCCTCGATCACATATCGGTCGTTTGGTAGTGTTGCTACTACCCAATACGGTCCTTTATATCTGGCTTCCAGTTTCCGACTCTCTCCCGTAGCTACAATATCTCTTTCCACCAGAACCATATCCCCTATTTCATACTTAGTCGGTTTTGATCGTCGTTTATCGAATCCTCGTTTTTGAGTTTTTTGTTTCCTTTCCATTTCTTCGCTGGCTTTACGTTTAATTTCTTCTACGTCTTGTACCCTATTGTCATTTCCGTCGTGAAGGATCAACGCTATAATATTTTGGTGTAAGTCCCTCGGGCGGTATGATAGTACTAGGTCGGTTGGTCTTTGTTTTGTTGTCGCATTTCGCATATTGTTTAGAGCCCATTGAATTTTTGGTAATTGTTCGTCCCATCTTCTGCTTTCCTCTTCTAAAGAGCACCTCAAAGCTGTTAGTACTGTCCTGTTAAACCGTTCTACTTGTCCGTTTGCTCGCGGTGTGCCTACTGCAACTCTAACATGTTGGGTTGTGTTCGCTTCACAATACTCCTCAAACATTTTGGACGTAAATGCTGTCCCTCTGTCCGTAATTATCCTGCTCGGTGTGCCCAAAATTGCTGATACTTCTTCTAGGAATCTCAGTACTGGTGTGGTTTTGGTAGAACTCACTGCTTTCAATATTGCAAATTTAGAAAATCCGCAGATCATGACCAATAAATACTGGTTTCCCTTAGTCGATTTAACGAATGGTCCTAGATGGTCTAAATGAACCGTATGAAACGGCACTGGTACCTTCGGTATAGGATGCATGTAGCCTTCTGGCCGCCCTGTTTTCTTCTTATTATATGCGCATTTTGGGCACGCTTCTATATACCCCTGTATGTATTTCCTCATTTTCGGGAACCAAAACTTCTTGCGCAGTGCTTCCAGTACTCTTTCTGTTCCGAAATGGCCCATTTCATCATGAAACGATTTTGCCATCCTCCAACGTACCCTAACCGGTACTACCCATTTCGTTTCGTTCCCTGTTCTCCTCATTAACCGCTGGCCTTCCATGACGTAATTGTCGTGTATCTGTTTTTCCGCGTCGTTGTTTACTGGGCTTTCTAACGTTTGTATGATCGCTACTATTCTATCGTCCTGTCTTTGCATGGTCGCTAGGAAATCTTCGGTATCAACCTCGATCGTCATTATTTTGTCTGCAATTGTAATCTCTTCTCTTGCCGGTTCCACTGCACCCCGACTAAGAGCGTCAACGTGTATCATGCTGTTCCCTACTCTATGTGCAATAACAAAATCATATTCTTGGAGTTTCAGAAACCATCTAGCGATCCTCGCATTCATGTCGGTCTTAGTGTACGTATCTTTCACTGCAGTGCAATCTGTTTTCACGACAAATGGTCGACCTAGCAAATACTGCCGAAACCGTTCAACGCTAGCTACTACCGCTAAAACTTCTAGATCGTAGCTATGGTAACTGCTTTCTAGCTCCGTTGTTTTGCGACTGAAGTAACTGACTGGTCGCCAACCTGCCGCGCTTTTACTCATAAGTATGCCAGCTAATCCTTCCTTCGACGCATCCGTATGCAACTCAACCTCAGCATCCCTATCGTACAGTGCTAGCACGGGTCTTTCGGTTAGCTTTCGTTTCAACTTCTGAAAGGCTTCTTCTTCGTGCCTTCCCCATTTAAATTCTGAGTCTTGCTTCGTCAAATTGTGTAACGGTCTAGCGATAATACTGAACTTTTCCACGAAGCGCCTAAAGTATCCTGCTAGTCCTAGGAATCTTTGCACTTCCCTTTTGTCTTGCGGTGTTGGGAAATCTGTGATTGCTCGACATTTACCTTCTCCTGGCTTGACCCCATTGAATCAATTAACGCCCTAAACTTGATATTTCCCACTCCTACCTCGGTTTGGAAATCGCCTCCTTCTGTCTCTTCCAACGTATTCACGCACGGTCTGAATATCCGACCCTCGCTTGGGAATCCTTCCGCTCGACGAATTTCCCCACGTGTTTTGTCCCCCCGCCGGGGACAGTCCGTCGCGATGTGACCTACGGCGTCACAAGTGTAGCACCTCAGTTTCGTTCTCGTCCCCGCACGGTTGTTCGCTACCGTGCTGCCTTCTTGCCACCGGGGTACTTGCCGGACGCGATCACATGTACGGGCGGTGTGGGTTGACGATCCACAGGAATAGCACTTCCTTTCTATGACCCGTTCCGCGCCCGTCCGCCCTTGGCCCGCCGCTGCCTCGATGCCTTCCACCCAGGATATCTCCTTCAACAGTTCTTCCACCGTTGTAACTCTGCTCACTGCCACTCTTGCTCGCCGCCACATTTCACTGAGCCCGTTGACGATGTAGCTCGTAGTCGTCTCCTCACTAAACCCACCTTTGCGCCCCATGGCTGCCATTTCGTACACGTACTCTGTGGACGTCTCATCCGTTCGCCATTTTCTAGATGACAGCCAGTTGTGGTAAAACGCTTGGTTTTTTTAGGTCGGAAATCCAGCTACGAACGCAGTTTTAAACGCCTGCCACGTCCTGATTTTTGTTTGACATCCTTCCCACCACAGCTTAGCACATCCATTTAGGCTGAGACGCGCGCAATGCAGCTTCACCCCTTCTGACCACTCGTACACTTCGCTGGTATCCTCTACGTTCTCAAGCCACTTAGTAGCGCTGGGGCACGCTGTATCCTTCGGGTCAAAGGGTTGAATGACCTCCCTCAGCTCCCTGATGTCCGGTACCCGGCCACAAAACTTGTTTCGTTCAGGATTCGAAATGCCGCTTTCAACGTCGGGCTTTCTTCCGTCACTCCCGCCTGCCGTCGCCGTGTCCACCTTCCTTTCTTCTTCCACCTTCGATTGTTGCAACGCTTGTTCAAGCTGCTGCTGCAGCTCGGCCACCATCTTCTTCAACGCGGCTACCTCGTTGCTGTCCGTCTTCTTGCGTTCGGTCACGAACAGTCCCGTTGTAGCGGCCGCAAAAGTCTCGTTCTCACTATCACTCATCATACACTCGTTGGTCCTCGTACTGCACGAAATATTCACGATGATCGCAATCCTGTCTACAGCTTGTAAACACGCTTTTTTCGCTTTATTTTTCTCCGCTTATCGATCACTCCTATCGCTTTCGCTATCTCGCTTGTATTAGTCTTGCCGCGCCTCCTAGCGTGTCACTCCGGCTTACGGTTCTTCTACACGTTTTATCGTTTCCGCTTAGCTCGCGTTTACACTATCTAACCCAGAGGACCTTCAGGGTTGCATTGCATTCTGCGCTCTCTGATCCAACCAGTGCACCAGCAGGTGTTCCTCAGGGAAGCCTACTGGCTCCGTTATTGTACATTTTGTACACAACGGATATCCCGCCTTTACCCTGCGATGGTAAACTGTTTCTGTTTGCAGATGACACTGCCATTGCGGTTAGGGGTAGGAATCTGGTGGAGCTGAGAAGCAGATTGCAGCGCTGTCTTGATGTTTTTCTGAGGTATGCAGCAGATTGGAAGATTGGGATCAATCCTAGTAAAACCCAAACGATGATTTTTCCCCACCGTTTTAAAAGAAGCCTTGTTCCACCTTTGAGCTCGGAAGTCCAAATAAATGGCGTTAATGTATCGTGGAGTACATCGATTACATATTTGGGTCTTTTATTAGATTACAAGATGTTATTCAGGGGACATACTGAAAATATATTGGAAAAAGGACATATCCTTATGAAATGTCTGATCAATCGAAGGTCTAAGTTATCCCTGCCAAATAAATTGGCAATCTTTAAACTAGTGATTTTGCCGGCAGTAACATACGCGGCACCAGTTTGGAGTTCATGTGCGAAGACTCACCGCTATAGAATTCAGATAATGCTGAACAAAATATTGCGTATGATAACTGACACAAACCGCTTCACTCGAAACTCAGAAGTATACATGCTTGCTGATGTAAAACCATTAAACGAGATGTTAGAAATTCTTAAGGGAATTTTTTTGAATCGCTGTGCTAGCTCCCCTTTTCCGCTCATACACGGCCTAGCTGAGGCACAGTAATTGTGATGTTATTTTTGTGTTAGTAATACCTTAGATTCGTGTTAGTAATAAGATAGCTAGAAAAAAAAAATGCTTTATGCATTACAAATAATGTCCACGCTTTTGCACGCGACCCCATAATAACGCCTAGAAGGCAAAACCAGCTCATTTTGTAAAACGTTTACGTTGGTCTCTATGTTACCTAAATTATGTATGGATTTTGCTCCGAACAACACCCGTTACAACATAGGCAACGAAACACCGACCAGCGCACTCGGCTAGCGAGCGGCGCGAAGCAACACGAAACCGAAAAGACAGCTTAGTCAGCAGTCTAACAGAAATGAACAAATCCATCCATACGTAGCAAATAGAACAAATTGCATAACGATACCCGACAAGTTTGTTTGCGACAATAACCTTAAGTTCTTGTCTCGATACGAAAAATGCTGAAAGCAATTTTATGAACGCATAAGGTTAACGAACAGACAAACGGTAGGGCTCTGAGCCAACAAATGAATAACGCAACCCGTTCCACTCCCAGATGTAACTTGAAACTTTTGTTTACGAGAAAAGCCTTACACTCTTACTACCAACTAGGTCAATTGTTAAGCAACATAGCCAGGCGATATAAAAAATTGTTTTCAAATTAACGTTCGGCAAACTTAACCTAAATTAAGGAAAATGAACTTATTGTAAATCGGTAAAAATTGATATAAATAAAACCCGTCTTCCCCAGCCAACAGAGTTGGTTTTTGGGTTTAGACTTGACACAACTCTACACCTGGCGTCCAATTCACTTCAAGATCTTTGAGTGTCCCCCTACCCAAGGTAAGGCCTCAAAGATTCCAACGAGCTAGTAAGGGATGTTCCTTCCGAACATCTAAAGTCGCCTAGCCGACTTAATTCGCCGATGAGCATCGAGAGTCCCCCTACCCAAGGTAAGGCCTCGATGTCTCCAACGTACCAGTAAGGGAGATTCTCCTCTAGAATCTCCACGGCTGCCTGGACAGTCGAATTGAGGTAGAATTGACCGGCCAGTATCTGTTGTCGTTCTCGTCAAAGCGCCAAAGTAACCACGTATGTAATGCGCAACCGAGAACACGCTATGCGCGATTGATTCAAAGCGTCTCGTCGCGTCACTGTCCGATCATGGAGATGTTCCTCCCGTGCCTCCTCGTTTACCGACATTACACTCCGATCGAATCCGGAATACTCCGATCGAATCCGGTTGACTCCGGAAACGAGGAATAATCGACTACGTGTCGCGCATGTTTTAAAAAGGAAAATGTTCTTCGCATCCCCCAAAACCCGGTAAGTGGATCAAAAGCCGAATAGTGGAAACACATACAGCAGCAGATAGTCAAGTCAGGTCAGTTACCATTAAATGCCTAGACGCTATCGTAAAACGACCGGTTTGCAAGGTCGCCAATCTTTCTGTGACAAAGGAATGATGTAAATCAGTTAGGATGTTCTTTGCGACGTTATGTTTGGGAAATGTCATGGGGATCAGCATTCTTGCCACTCGAGAGGAATTTAACCTTCAATTATCGCTGTTCAGAGGGTTGATGAGTGTTGAGTAGTAAATATGGAAATTAAAGATTTTGATTCAAAGAATATGGGTTTGATTTGGATATTGGATATTCTGTTGAAGGTATTATGATTAAGAAAGTTTATGTGGATGATATGTGGATGAAGAGAGAAATTTGAAAGGTGTGTATTATGTTGCATAGAATGGTAATGGTGGTACGGATACAAGAGTTAGCGAAGGAGCTGAACCAAAGAAAAGATGAATAAAGTAGAAAGAAGTTGGTCGCAAAGTACTTCCGGCTGTACTTTGGTCATAACGCATCACATGTAAAACGAGGCAAAGGAAGAACAGATGTAGGATCATTTATTTTTACTACCCTTGATTCATATACATGATTTTACATAATCACAGTTTTTAATTTTCTTTGTTTTATTTTTTTATACTTCGAGAAGGTGTTATTGAGTTTAAAGATCCAGGGCGAAAGTTTGTTAAGTTGGTAAAAAAAATTATAATCGGTGCCTCTAAGGGATGCACGGATTCGGTCGGCGAAGCAGATTGATGCAAAAGTTGAATAAGGACAAGCTCTGACGGCTTCCTTTTTTTTGTAACACCCCTTCAGGGAGTTACGGAGGGAGGCATGTCGCCGCCAGAGCAAAAATTTGAAAATAAAAAAGGTATAATATTAATAATAATAGTTAAAAATAATCATAATGATTTCTGTGACCTCCCTTAAACTCCAGCTGTCAATTAGAACCCGTGAGGAACAGACACGCGCTAGGGATAAATAACTTATATAATTAAAATGATTTAGTGAATAATATGATACTGTCCACACGTAAGATAAAAACAAAGGCATGCACATAGCTAAAAAACCATACGCACAATCTTCGATAGGCCCAATAGTAGAATAAACAACTGTGAATTATTATGCGTCGCTAGCGGGACAAGTTGGTGTCGAAGGTCCCGACCAAAAAAAAAAACAATAAAATCGCCTTTTACTTTCCCACCAAGCATTGTGTATGTGTTTGTCGTAGAAACTTAATTAGCTTAGTAAAAATTGCTAGTGACGAGTAGAGGCCAAACGTCTGAACGCTTTCTGTGCGCCGACAGCGACACAGCCCCTGATCCCTGTAAAAAGGGGTTTAGGGGAAGCACGCTAGGTTTATTGCCTGCGTCGCTTACAAACACCATTCCTTATTGGCCTCAATCTAACGGTGAAGTCGATCGTCAAAATCGATCAATTCTGAAACGACGGCGCATATCCCAGGAACTGGGGAAGGATTGGCGAAAGGAATTATACTTATACTTGCTGACTTATCACTCGTCTAAACATCTGACCACAGGAAAATCTCCGGGAGAGATAATGTCCGGCCGGCGAATTAAAAGCAAATTACCCATTATTTCATCGTTTAATGAGGATCCAGAAGTAAGAGTTAGGGATGCGATAATAAAAGAAAAAGGGAATCAATATGCTGACAAACGACGAGGTGCGCAGCAAAGTTCTATAGAAGAAGGGGATCAGATGTCAGTTAAAAGAATGAGGAAGAATAACAAACTAGATACTGATTTCACAAATGAAGAATTTATAGTGCGCCGTAAAAAAGGTACAGATACTATTATCCAGTCTAAGGAAACTGGCAAGGAAGAAGGAGTTCAGCACATCTCAAAAAGATAGAAGGTACTTCTTCTTCCTCCAATCAATTGCCACAGACAGACGCGACAAGGATTAAAGTCCCGGTTTCGAATAACAATCCTTTTCAGTCTGAATCAACCAAACGCCTGAGACAACCACCAATGAAATATCAAGAATATGTACCATATTAGATGATGCATTGAATGTATGAATAAACAAATGTATTTCCCAAGCAGCATTTGACAGCTATCTTGTGGACAAAAGGGGTGGGGAGGGAAGAGAAACAACGTGGGGAAGAGCAATGGTGAGTAGGACTGGGCGGTTGTCATGCAGAACGAAAGAGACAGCATATACAGGGTGTTCGAGATAAATTTGACAGTTACATTTTTGTTTATAACTCGTGATTGAATTGGCATAGGAAAACAAGCAATACGTCGTTCGACAGCTAAAAGTGTACGGAACAAGCAGCAAAAACATCCCGTGGTAAAAAAATGCCAAAAAAGAGTACATTGTAGAAGCGGATCACATGCATCATGATGATCCGCGCCGGACGCGACAACCACGACATCATGCAGTGCGTGCAGTGTTCGCTGAATACGGTGAAGGCGATCCGGAGTGAGCTGGGAGAAAACAGCGACGACGACGAAGCGGTGGCAGCACAAAAACCACATTCTCAGCTGCGGGATTGCGTGCGGACCGACGCTTTCCTGGCTGACCTCCAGGCGCGCGTAATGGAAAATCCGGGGATCGGAATTCGGCCGTTGGCACGTAAGATGAGGGTGATGGGGGGGATGAGGGATCACGAGAGTGGCCAACGGCAGACCGTACGTGTTCCAGCAGGATTCCGTTCCGTGCCATATAGCCTAAAAAACAATAAAGTGGTTGGCGGCCAATTTCAACGACTTCACCGCGCCGAATGTGTGGTCTCCCAGCTCCCCAGATCTTAATCCAATGGATTATTTCGTGTGGGGCGCGGTGGAACGGGACACCAACAGAACCTCCAGCAACACCAAGGCGGAGCTGATGTCGAAAATCAGGTCCGTTTTCGCGGCCCTACCTCGTGAAACTGTCGCCAGGGCTTGTTTTCGGTTCCGGAGACGGGTGGAG
>KZ063479.1:0-10487 GCA_002091835.1 Anopheles maculatus | reverse complement strand
TCATTAGATAATTATATCGCTGGAAGGACTGAAGGTAGCAATATTAATGGTGTGATTTAAGGGACAATCACTATTATCTGATTAGAAGATATTCGATGCCTGGGGAATACTTCAGCTGACAAGTTGGAGCAGTTGATGGAGCGCTCACATCGGTGGTACTACGATCTTGAGTTGTTTGTTTGGAAAGGATTGTTTCTACGAATCTGTGATACGTACCACGCTTTGATTTCTGCTCGTCTTGCTCGACTTCTTGGAAACGAGAAACAAATCGTCCAAATTTGCATGATAGTCTACAGTGACTGTTTGTAGAGCATATAACTGTGTGAAGCCGTTTCTTTTTAAGGGCCAACCTTTGAACGATACTTTGCCAAAGTGTGGGGAATACGGAAAAGCGGAGGCAAAGAATAATTAAGGATCTATCTTAATATCTCACGTTAATGAGTACTATACACACAAGATACAGATAACAGTTTCAACATATTTATCATAGCGCTAAACACGTTTTGTACAACAAATGTGAACAACGAGCAAAGATGTAATGCAACATCACTCTGTGGAATGTTTTAAATTGAAAATGGAATATTGTTAGAAATTGCCAATCATATAGTAGAATCTTGCATGGGGAAATTCTCAAATCAGCTATATATCTTTACAACCAGCTGTGTAGAATTTATGCCTAGGCCTTTGGTTCTTCCCTGTTAAACTGGCAAATGGAAAAATGTCCAATAAAATAGGTTGTCAACATCAGCACGATATATATTTCGCATTTGAACGGGGTTTCGCGTATAAATAAGTTTGGTATTATTATTATTATTATTATTATATTTCAAAAGTGTCCGCCTTTCGGCTTAACAAAATAGGATAATCTCTAACTTAACTCTAGTCTTAAAATCTAGTAAGGTGTGGGGGTGGGACAGCCAGACATTAGTAATAACATTGATTTTAACACTCAGAATAGTTACAAAGACGGGACCGGAAAGTAGAAATAGTTATGTTGAAATCAAATAAGTGTGCGAGGTTGTTAAATGATTTCATCGCCCTGAGATATGGATCATTTTTACCAAAAAACGTAACACGCACGCACATGACCCAGAAGAGTTAAAAAAAATCGAAGCAGTTGTTCATCGAGAATTCATTAGAAAGTGTTTGTTTACGCACGAAGCACGTATGCGATGAGGCGCTCCCACTGTGCGCATCGTAGTCGTGTCCGTCGGGACACTGAGTGTGGGGAGTATATGTAATGGTTTGATGTGACAGATGGAGAGTAGAAGAATAAGAAGTTTTATGTAAACATTAGAACAACGAGATCCTTTCAAGAGAATACAGCGTCCAAAAGCGAATTATCAACCGATTTCACTTAGAGTGTCGAAAACCCACAAATTCCGAAACCCCCTGCGTTATCATTTGGTCCTTCGAACCGGATTTGTGGATAGCATCCAAATCGGAAGCTTTTTTGTTATTTTGGTTGTATTTGTTCCATATCCTACGGATCTCCCCACGTGCAAGTGTTTGGCATCTCGCAGCTAATTGTGTTTTACATTTTAGCCTGTGTCGTCACATAAAACCCGATACTGAAAGATGTCGACCGACTCAAGGAAGCCCGAGGTAAAGAAGGCTCAAGCACGAATCGCTACGCTGCGTGCACGTTCCCAAATCGAAGCGCTCGAAGAGTTCATTAAGCAGTACACGAACGACGATGCAGTACAGGTCAACGTCCGCTTATCCCACCTGGAAGCATCGTGGACTACGTTTGAGGCTGCCAACCTGAAACTCGAGACGATGGAAGACGACGAAGCTGCTCTAGTGGTTTGCTTTCAGGAACGCAACGCGTTGTTTGAGCGTTACTGTAAGGCGAAAGGTTTCCTAACCTCAATGTTACCACGTGACACGCCAGCGGCAGCAGTGGCTAACCCAACAAATATGCCCACGTCATCGCTCTGTAACCTACGCTTGCCGAAGTTAGACCTACCAACGTTCGACGGAAACAATACTGAGTGGTTGAGCTTCAAAGATCGATTCATTTCGATGATCGATGCATCTACGGACCTAACCCCGGTTATGAAGCTACAGTATTTGCTGTCGGTATTGAAAGGAGAGGTTGCTAAACGATTCCAGCAAGTCACATTGATCGCAGACAACTACAACACCACATGGCAGGCCCTGCTGGATAGATATGACAATGTACGTGCCTTAAAACGGGAATACTTCAAGACGTTGTACTCTATTCCACCCATGAAGAGTGATTCTGCTGAAGAGCTTCGCCGGGTAGCGGATGAATTCAATCGACTTACACAAGGGCTAAGCGCACTCGAGGAGCCGATTTCGTTGTGGAACACACCGTTGTGCAATCTGTTGTTTTACAAACTGGATGCCAAAACGCTTATGGCTTGGGAGGAATACTCTTGTAACGAAGCAGAAGACTCATATAAGAAACTACAAGAGTTTCTTCAAAGGCGTGTTCGTATTCTGGGCTCATCCATCCAACCAACACTAAGTGTCCAGAAGGCCAATCCCAGCAAGGTAGCCGGCGTAAAACCGATCACAAGGATTGCTAATGCTAGTGTGATGCCATCATCGAATGTTAAGTGCTACGCGTGTGACGAGTCTCATTATCTTCATCAGTGCAGCAGGTTCAAGGAAATGTTAGTATCCCAACGAGATGGCATCATAGCATCGAACAGGTTATGTAGAAACTGTTTCCGTACTGGGCACGTGGCAAAAGGCTGTCAGTCCAAGTTCAGATGCCATAAATGTCAACAAAGGCATCATACGTTGTTGCATATGGATCAGGCTGTTTTTGAAGTATCACCCCCCGACAACCTGATAGTGGCAACCACCGCGTGTAATGCAAATGTCACTGTTCTACTGCAGACTGCGATGATCCACGTTATAGACGATAGCGGCAAAATGTTTAAGGCGAGAGCACTGTTGGATTCAGGATCAATGGCCAACTTCATGTCTACGGCGCTAGCAAGGCAACTATCCAACAAGAAACGCAGTGCAAATGTTTCTATTCTCGGCATCGGAACACGTGAAAACCTCATACATCATTCTGTTACCGCAACCATATCGTCACATGATGCGAAGTTCAATACAAGGCTTGATTTTTTGATTTTAGATACTCCCACCTCCACCCTGCCTACCACCGAAGTCGATGTGCGTACTTGGACGACCGAAGAATTTGTGCTCGCCGACCCATTGTTTAACAAGCCCGGTCCTATCGACATTGTCATCGGAGGTGACACGTTTTGGAAAGTGCAGTCCAACGAAAAAATCTGTCTTGGTTCCGACAAGCCTTCATTAATACACACCAAGTTTGGATGGACTGTTGTTGGATCTGTAGCTAAACGAGGAAAGGGACATCCTGTTTCTACTAATGTAGCTGTTGGATTTGGTACGTTGGAAGCAGCGCTCAACAGATTCTGGGAAGTAGATGCTATCTCATCGCCTATTGTCGACCAAGAAGATGATCCGTGTGAGCAATTGTTTTCAACTACAACCGGTCGAAATGAGGAAGGCAAATTTGTTGTGCGATTACCGAAGACATCCAACCCTATTGTTACCCTAGGTGAATCTAGACGGATAGCACTAAAGAGATTCACCAATCTAGAACGACGCTTGCAGAACAACCCAATAATGTACGAGCAGTATCGAACTTTTCTTCTAGAATATGAAGCACTTGGCCACATGACACCGTTACCAGATTATCCCGATGAATCCATTTCGCATTGCTACCTACCGCATCATCCAGTCGTGAAAGAATCCAGCACCACCACGAAGGTTAGAGTGGTCTTTGATGCTTCTTGTAAGACGGAATCAGGATATTCGCTGAACGACGTACTGCGGGTGGGACCAACTGTACAGAGTGATTTGGTTTCTATAATGATACATTTCCGAACCCATCCCATTGCATTAAGCGCTGACATAGAAAAAATGTATCGCCAGATTGAGGTACATCCTGACGACCAATCACTCCAGCGGATACTTTGGCGTCCAGACTCATCCCAAGCAATAAGAAGCTATGCCTTAAAAACCGTAACCTATGGCACTGCTTGCGCACCATTTTTAGCAACCCGAGCATTAATCCAAGTGGCGAAGGAAGTGGTAGAAAGCCATCCTACAGAAGCGAATGCCATTAAGAACGATTTTTATGTAGACGACTTTGTGTCTGGTGCAAGCGATGTGCAAATGGCAATTACGTTACAACAAAACATCACACGCATACTGAAGCAATACGGATTCAGCTTAAGAAAGTGGGCGTCAAATGATAAACGTGTGTTAGAAGGCATCGCAGATAAGGATTTGGCATCACCAAGAAGTCTTGCGCTACTACAGGACAATCCAATAACAACGCTTGGTCTTGTATGGAACCCACAAGAAGATACGTTCAGCTACAACATCAAACATGAACCAACGCGCATTGCAACTACCAAGCGTCAACTCTTATCTTCGATTGCACAAATCTTTGACCCACTAGGACTAATTGGACCTGTTGTATGCAAGGCGAAGCTGATGATGCAACAGGTATGGAGCATGATCGACGCAGAAACTGGCAAGCCAATTGATTGGGATAAACAGCTTCCGGCAAAGTTCCTAGCATCGTGGAAGTCATTTCATCAGACAATCCATCTGTTCGATATTTAAAAGCACCTAGGCAGTAGGCAACACGCATAACACTAGCCATCCTATGATCACAAACGCCATCTATTGACCAGAATCAGAACTATGCGTTGGTTCCTGCGTCGTGAGAGCGTGTGCAAACCAACCTTAGTAAAAGGGGCGTTATTTAGTTTATATTGTAACCATCGCAAGCGCAACACGGCAGCTCGAGATGACCCTGCATACGAATAAACCGTTGAGGGAGAGTTAACAGCACAAAGATTTTGGAGCTTGACAAGTGTCTAAATCCCGTAATTACTCAGTTGCTAGATCTAAAATCTGTCCTTGGCGGGTAGCGGTTTATAGACACCTAGCAGCGTTCTCCGGTATATTTCGTATCTTTAGCTGAGTTTTTGGCTCCCTTCCCACCTTTCCTCCAAGAGTGGTAGTTCCTAGTGGAACACCAGCCATTCTTGGTTTCCCTTCCTTCCTCCTTCCCATTAAAATCGTGTCCCGGAGTAGGCCGTACCCTACAGAGGGCATGGTGAATTTAGGCCGTGGTGAGTTGCTGTTTGGATGTGTTTAGTGTGCACAATGTGTCAAGTGCGCACACCCAAGTAACAATTCACCACGAAAACCTCTGCATTTCAGCAATCTAAGCTGTTGGTGAATATGGTGAATGTGGTGAACGTGGTGCATAAAAAAACTTTCACTTTTCCCCCTCTCTACTACTCTTACTGGCTCCGTGTGTCTATTTTTATTCTCCGCTGCTGGCGGCTTCATCTCAATGGCTACTGTTCTATCGCTGTGTCGCTTTTGTACATCGGAATCTTTTTTCATTATAGGAGTAAAAACAGAAACGTTTAAGTGGTAATGAGAAGTATGAAACAGTCCTGCCGTGTGCAAGTTCCGTCGTCGTCTTGCATAGCCTGTCGCATCTGTGTGCGAGGCGGGGACTAACAGAAATCAAAAAGATGTGCTTTCAGAATACCATTTCTAATTTTAGAATGAAGCTTCTTCACCTCACGCACTTCTCTTCTTTGCTACCATGGTTTCATTCGCCTGTGCCAAGCAACTAGAAACACACCACTCTCCATTGCCAATTTCACTCTCTCTCCCATTCCTCTCGCCCCGTTTGCCTACAAACTAACTCACCATTGTCGTATGGGCAGACACTTTCACGACTTTAATATCAGTACCACCACACTCAAAAATAACATATTACTGAGTTTTAAAATCGAACAGGCTTAGTTTAATTATTAATAAATAAAAATGTAATATGTAAATGCATTATGAAGGTTCAACTAGACGTACATGTCCATTGAACAAAACAATTAAGTTTCTATAGCAATCGAGACTCAACAGTGGTCACCTGAGTTATATGCTTACAAAACGTTCGTTAAGGAACTGGGAATTGCAGGTGATGTCGTAGTTCGAGAAAAAAGTATCGTACTTTCGTCCAAGCTGCGAGAACGAGATTTGGATATAGCACATCGAGCTCACCCTGGAATAGTTACAATGAAACGGAATCTTTTGAAAAAGGTATGGTGGCCAAACATGGACCGAGACATAGAAAATCGAGTTCAAGTATGTGCGGTATGTGCGCTGGTAAACCGACAAGGACCACTAGAACCTATGCAAAGAAACGAAATGCCATCTTGACCATGGCATCGACCTTGCATTAGATTTTTTAAAGTCAAGGTCCTTGTTATAGTCGACTACTATAGTCAATTCTTAACAGTAACGGAGATGATATACACCAGCGCAACAGGTACAATTACAATTACTCTTGAGAATATTTGCAGGGAACATAATACCGTAGGGGCGGCCCGGTGGTGATGCGACAGCGGCGCCAGTCTTCACACGGCAGGACCGGGGTTCAAGTCTCATCTGGGCCGTTCCCCCATAGTGAGGATTGACTAACCAACTATGCGGTATCAATTAGTCTAGTAAGCCAGAAATGGCAGGCATGACCTTAAGAGGTCGTTAGGCCAAGAAAGAAGAGATAATACCCGGAAACAATTCGATCAGATAATTGTCATATTTGTGACATCAACTGTCAGCGACAGCAGTTGACGTTTCGTTGGGCACGTTTTGAGAAGTGTGCTTTTTTGTGTGTGAGCTAATGAACGCGGACGTGAAAACAGAGAACGAACGAATAAAGAGCCTCAATTACGTAATTGGCCTACGTAATTACGTAAGGCAATACGAATTGGCCTGCACAATCGCCCGACCTTAATCCAATAGAAAACCTGTGGCAGATAGTCAAATTAAAATTTTCTGCCACAGGTTGTAAAAAAAAAGAAGATCTATGGCAGGACATTCAAGAGGCATGGTACTCAATACCAGGCGAAACATGCCGAAACCTGGTAGAGTCCATGCCTAATAGAATACGCGATGTTCTTCGGAACAATGGGGATGCGACCAAATATTAATGTAAAACTATTGTATTTTTTTGAAATTTGATCAATACATATATAGTTTACAAACCTAATTTTCTACACACTTTCAGTACTGGTCTTATGATTTTGTCGTGCCATATTTTGAACAATTTTCATAAAAACTTTCTAAAATTTACAATTATTATTCGATACTTGTGAAACTTATAGAGAACATTGATAAGTTGCTAAACAATGTTCTGAAAAAAAGTGGACTGATTTAATTAAAATTATGACTTTTACAAGGTGAAATGTAGCGCAAAACTAGGTGGTCCTATTGATTTGTCCGACACTGTACAATACTACCCCACATTCTTTTACTGGCAAATCACCCATGGAGCTGTTAACAGGGAGACCAGTAAAATATATGTAGGATTGAAAAATGCGAACATTTGGCATCACTGCCAAATGTTACCGGCGAAAAGATCGCGCTTGTGTGAGAGCGTCAGGACGAATGTGGAGCGAAAAAAGGAATAAAAGGAACGTTGATCAGTCGGTTATCAGCGGTCGAAAACGAAACTCGTCTTACATATATTTTGCCATTTTTATGTACAGACCCATCATGATGGAATCATGATGAGGATGTGAGATATAAAATCAAGAAAATGCATGGCAAATTATGATCCGATAAAAGAATACATGCGAAAAAACAGACACTGGCGTCGGAGATTGTACTTATAACAACAACAACATTGTGTATTGATTAAGAACTAAGAATCAGGTAAACTTCAATCAAACATCTGTGCAGAAAAATGTATGGTTATCACGTTAAACGGAAGGTTGTACAAAACGAAAATGGAGTAAAGTACCGACGACCAATATCTTACTTAAAGAAATGGCCCTAGAATAGACAACGACGAAGAAATAAAGTTCGAAAAAGTAGAGGAACCACACAATATATCAAAGGGAACAGATTTCCCACCAACAAAAAGAGTGAAAAGTCCAGTTAGGATACCAGCGAGATATCAAAATGAACTTTTAACTCTTGTAAATATGAAGATCATTATACTTTTTTTTCGTTTTTGTGTATGCAATAACATTAATTTAAACTTATCTTTGGGACAGGTGGAAGGATGTAAAAACAGATGTATGTATGAGTAACGAATGAGATGGGGGGGGCAGTTATTAAGCAACTACGATACCGAACGGTTCAATAAACGAAGCGATAGGTAACACATACATAGTAGTTATACAAATCAAATAAACAAAAAATTTAATATTATCACATTCATGAAAAAGGATACGTATTACTAGATACCGTGGAAACCGCTCAATTGTCAAGCTTTTGGTGCATTTTCGCCGAGTTTCGCATTTGGAACAAGTAGGCTGATCAATACCATCGAGAATCTCCTCTTTTATAAACATTTCAAGACAATTTTCAAGTTTGCATCTAGAATTCGATGTTGGCAGAGGTAGGCTATGGAATAAAAACGAAAGAAACAATATAAGTAATGTTTATCTGTATTCTAATTATTTATATAATCAACCAACTCATTTCAAAGAATTATTAGTTTGTTCTGGACACCAACCATAGATGCAAAATTACGTTCCGGACATACTGCTTCGTTCCGTTTTGTTTTAAACGATAAAATATAGGTTCAAATAAAATTTCCAAGTCGAACTTTTACAATGAAAAAGTAGGATAAAACGTGCATTCTTTATTATTTTACCTGCTTAGAACTGCATAATACAGTAGAACGAAATGAACGCTTATAGTAACAAGGCGGCCTGGTGGTAGATGCGACAGCGGCGCCGGTCTTCACACGGCAGGACCGGGGTTTAAGTCTCATCTGGGCCGTTCCCCCATAGTGAGGATTGACTATCCAACTATGTGGTAACAATAAGTCTAATAAGCCAGAAATGGCAGGCATGACCTTAAGAGGACGTTAGGCCAAGAAAGAAGAAGAAGAAGAAGAAGAAGAAGAAGAAGAAGAAGAAGAAGAAGAAGAAGAAGAAGAAGAAGAAGAAGAAGAAGAAGAAGAAGAAGAAGAAGAAGAAGAAGAAGAAGAAGAAGAAGAAGAAGAAGAAGAAGAAGAAGAAGAAGAAGAAGAAGAAGAAGAAGAAGAAGAAGAAGAAGAAAAAGAAGAAGAAGAAGAAGAAGAAGAAAAAGAAGAAGAAGAAGAAGAAGAAGAAAAAGAAGAAGAAGAAGAAGAAGAAGAAAAAGAAGAAGAAGAAGAAGAAGAAGAAGAAGAAGAAGAAGAAGAAGAAGAAGAAGAAGAAGAAGAAGAAGAAGAAGAAGAAGAAGAAGAAGAAGAAGAAGAAGAAGAAGAAGAAGAAGAAGAAGAAGAAGAAGAAGAAGAAGAAGAAGAAGAAGAAGAAGAAGAAGAAGAAGAAGAAGAAGAAGAAGAAGAAGAAGAAGAAGAAGAAGAAGAAGAAGAAGAAGAAGAAGAAGAAGAAGAAGAAGAAGAAGAAGAAGAAGAAGAGAGTAACAAAGCAAGCGCTTACGATTGTTCTTCTTCAATTGATGCGATTTTAGGGAAACTTTTTGCAGAATAAGCTTCTCCTATAGAAGGCTGGATTGACAAGCACTTCGATCTCACGCTCTCCATTTTCTGTTGCAGTAAGTGCAAAGAACCTAAGAGATTCATTCCGTTCATCTCTGCAAAGAAACTGGTTCCGTTCAGCTTCGAAAAATTCTAAACTCGTATCTCGTATCCCAACTCTCGTATCTACCAAATCTTTTGTAAAGCACCATTTAAAGCCATATGGTTTGCACGATACACTGATCTTAGTGGGCCGCAAATATTATTGTGAACCGCAAATAATTATGGTGATACAAAATCATTCCTCTCCATGCCTGAATTTCTTAATGATTGCAGTAATTGTAACGAGACCACTTAAATAAATGGCTATGCATGGTTACCCAGCATTCTGCGATTAGTTAATGTAAAGCAAGTAATGCGAATTGAAAGAAAAATAAAATCAAACAGCTGTCTCCCAACTTGTGTGAACTGTATCTTAATTGTAATTTAGAATAATCAATACGGCCAGGCTGTCCAAAATGAATTAAAATAAATTATACAGTTCATCATTTCCAAAAATAAGGTTCAAATTTAAAGCACTGAAACTAAATTATAACTGTTTCAAAATCAGCTTACCTTAAATCCCAGAACGGATCAAACATTGTACTCTCCGTATCGCAATGTGTGCATTTAAGAGTGCTTCTTAATTGTCCCACGAATAAATCCTTTATTACAGAGTTTTCAGCTTTTGAATACCAGTTCCAAAGCATGTCTGCTTTAACACGGCTGCTGCAAATGGGAAAAATGAAACATTTTTATAAGGACACACAAACTTAATTAAATATGGATCATATGAATTATCGTACTAGTATCTTATTGTTATTTTCATTTTAAAACTTCTGTTCATTGTTATGATTTCTATTCGAAAACTAAAAATATCGGCTTGTGTCCCAAAGCCTCTAGAAATAAATGAAAGACACAGTTTTTT
>KZ063478.1:23074-53879 GCA_002091835.1 Anopheles maculatus | reverse complement strand
AAACTAATAAACGGAGACCAAATTATTATCGAGTCCCATCCAACCCTAAATAATGTAAAATTCGTTTTCTCAGCCGGTACATTGGGTAAAATGAGCGTAGATTTTAAAACACCTCGAGGGGGACAATGTGATGGACATATACAGATTCTCAAAATAAGTAAACGGCGTATCGATACCAACAAACACATTCGTAGCTACTATGAACGCTGTTCGAGTACCCGTGTACATTTTAATCGGTGTCGAACGAATTCCTAAAACGTGTGTATTATCCACGTCCCATGCGTTGTGGTAAATGTTTACAGTTCGGGCATACCAATCATATTGCAAAAAAAAGCGAAACGTGTGCTAAATGTGGTAGTGTAGCCCATGGGGAATGTGCAAACACCATAAGCTGCCTTAATTGCAAAGGTGCTCACAATGCCCTGGACAAAAACTGTCCGTTTTACCAAAAAGAAATGGAAGTGATTAAAATAAATATAAATAAAAGCTGCACATTTAAGGAAGTCCGCGGATTTTATGAGCAAGAAAAACCAACAGAATGGGCAAACACTATTCAAAAACGAATAGTCGAAGCTCAAACTGTAGATGCAAAAGACAAAATCATAGAGCAACTAACAACGACTATTGAAAGCTTCCGAAAACAAGTTGAGGCTTTAACAGAAGTGGTTAGCAAACAAAATATACCCCAGATACCCATGGACAAGGTAACCACGAGCAGTGTAATCAAAAATACCCTCAAAATAGACTCAGAAGAAGATAGTTCATTTATCAGTGACACGAATGAATCTTTGTTCCCCAACAGGAGAAATGCATCTTTTTCACCTGATGAGCTTAATCCACCCACTAAATCATTGGGAGATTCAACAAATTCCACCCTCCACTCCAGATCAACCAAAAAGAAATACTCAAAACCAAAAAGATAAAAAAATCTTTTTGGTGCTGAGCAACGAAGGTATTGAGAACAAATTGGTGTAGGAAAAAGAACTAACGGAAAGGCAAATAAGAGACATTCGGTCCAAATCAATGCTTATTAGGAAAATATCGGATTCCTAGCTGGAATATGTGAGACAAAGTGTAATGTAAAGAGCCTGGACAAACCAGTTTTGATAAAAGTTGCCTCCGGACAGACGCTTGAAAGCAACCATGTTGGTTGTGTGCATGTAGTGTAATGGGCAGGAAAAGAAAGGTTTACCTGTATTGTTCAAAATGTGCTGTATGCCCTTGGTTTACGTTACAATTTGTTTTCCATCCAGAGGGTTGGCAAGTTAGGAATGGAAGTGCTGGCAAGTTAGGAATGGAAGTGGAAGTGAAATGGACAGAAAAGTGCCGAGGTTCTGTGTAATGGACAAGCCGTTCTTAGCGGTGTTATGAAAAATTTCGCGTGTGAAAGAGCCGACGGCGTTAGTATCTTGCAATGCCATCAACAATGAAGAGTTATGGCATAGGCAATTCGGTCACGTTTCTTGTTACGGGAGAATCCCACTGACGACATGGAGACTTATCTGGTGGTCGTCGTTACATTCGGATCAGCATGCCCCCCGGCAACTGCACAATACGTTAAAAATCGCAACGCGAGAGAACATGCCGCAAAGTATCCCAGGGCGCAAATCAGGTTTCCGGAAGGCAAAGGAAGAGAAATATGACCACGCTTAAATACATCTCTTTGTGAAAGCGAGTCAACTCGTCTATGCGTGCGCAGTGTATCTGAGGGTCATCGACATAGTGGCAGAGACGCACTGCACTCTGATATGTGGTAAGGCTAAAGGTCCCTTGAAGCCGCTGACAATTCCAAAGATGGAGCTACAGGCCTGCTTACTGGGAATCTTCTTTCTTGGCCTAATGACCGCCAAACGAGGTCATGCCTGCCATACTAGGTGTGAAAACCGGCGCCTCTGTCGCGTATCGTATCGTATTCAGCGTATCGTGTAAAATATATGTAACGAGTTATAAGAACCCAAAGTCAGCGTGAAAAGTTACGGGTCGTTCCGAAACACAACACCAAAGATACGAATGCTGAAAACGATAGAACGACGCCATCTATTAAGTGTCAAAAGGAAGGTGCTTTGGTTACAACACGGTTTCGTTGTCCGTGAATACATGCGGACCCAAGGAACTACAGACCGATCATCGCCTATCGAGTAGCGGAGATCCCGGAGAATTCGGATCTCACTGAATGGCGATGGGTACCCACTCACGAAATCCGGCAGATGAGGAAACGAAAAAGAAGGGGCGAAACAACTTCGATTGGGATAGCGTTTGGCTCCAGGGTCTAGCGTTTCTACTGCAGGATGAAACATCGTGGTCATTGAAGAGACAGGTTTTTACTACTACAGAGGCGGAGATACGGCGTGTTCATCTTCATCTGGAAAAGGTGGACCGTAGTCCACTTCCTCTCAATACTGAGCGCTTCAGCCTGCTAGAGAGAATAATGCAGCGGACACCGGCATGGTTCATAAGGTATGTCGAAAACCTTCGGAGAAGGGTGAATGGATAGCTCAGACATCTAAGCCTGGGTCAGTCACATCGTTTAAAAAGCCATACATCGAAGGTAACATCTTCAAAAAAAAAAAATCAATAAGCTGTTGCTAGAACAACTAATGGAGGAGGAAGCTTTGCTGGAAAGAAAAATGGCAATTGTAATGCATGAATTGTTGGCTAAATTAAGCAGTATGAACCAATTCGAGTGTAAGACTGGATTGATCAAACTGAGGCAGTGTGTAAAGTGGAACCGGCATCTAATAAAAACGTAGTACCAGTACTTCCTTCGACGAATGCACAAACAGCAGTACGGCATGTTGTATTATCGGACCTCGCAACATTTGACGGAAATCAAGCGTCATGGGCAAATTTTATAGCAACCTACAAACGCAGCACACCTATACATTAGGTTATTGTGATGAAGAAAACCTCATTCGTTTGGAAAAATGTTTTGTAGGCAATGCACGAGAAACGGTCAAGTGTTTGTTGAAGCATCCAAAGAACGCGCATCAAACTTTGGATTCTCTCTCCAGGAAGTATGGACATGTCCATCCAGGTACATAACTATTATTAAACGGTGGAAGCTGTTGTGAGCTGAAGGGTTATATGTACAATAATAACCTGCTGTTTGAGCTGATCAAGACGCTACCACCAACGTTAAAATTGGCCGAACATACAGAAGACGACCAGAATGTTGCAAACTCTTTTGTAAATGATTGACAGCGACCACCAAAGCTGCTTGTAAAATAACACCTCTGGACAGCGAAATACTCTGCTCCTCTCAATCTTTACGATTCGATTGGTATCAAACCAAAAGGACGATTCGTTAATTTAATAAAGACAATAAGCCAACTATCGTGAGTAAACCATTACCATCGATTCCAAAGAAGTGTCTTGCGTGTAGAGGAGATTGTAAAACACTATCAAAATGGATTCGTTTCATCGATCTCAGTTTGCAATTCAGATGGGATTCAGTGAGGGAATTGTCACAGTTGTGAATGACACCGTTTTTCAAAAATACGCCGAGACTTTCGTAGATATCCTTTGCTTGAAGGAATCACAAAATTAGTTTATTTCCCGCGTATTTTAGCGTACACAAAGAGGCTAAAGGGGCGTCCTTCGAATCTATTTATGTAAGAAAGTAAAAAATCCTTAACGGAAGGATCACCCTGTGCTCACGAAAGAGCCTATATAAACGTATGTCCCGAAAGAGCTGAGGTCAGTAATTAACCAACCGTCGTGCAGTACGAAAGTTATAATAAATCGCTGAAGCCACCTGGAATTCCTGGAAGTGTACCACTTTATTTCTTACATTTGGTGTCAGAAGTGGGATGCACGAAAAAGAGAAGGGAGATAGACGACAGAGATTGACAGAATAAGCACAAAGGCGTTGTGTGCGCAAGTGTGTGCTGTGTGCACGTAAATTGCTGTGTGCTCCCTGTTGGCGCTGTGTGCGCAAATGTGTGCTGTGTGCACGTAAATTACTGTGTGCGTGGGTTACTGTGGGCCCCTACGATCGGTGGATGTGCTTGTAGTGACTGTGAATTCCATGAACTCAAAAATGTTGCTTGGTATGGACTTTTTGCAAACGACGAAGTACGTGATAACAAATGATGGACTAAAAGTAGAGGAAGTGGAACGTGTAGAAGACGAAGAACAATGGATTCATAAGATTACAGTTTCGGACGCGGAAGATTTGACGGTTCCTACCGCATACCGTGAACAAATAAAGAGCATGGTAAAGTGTTATAATCCTAACGAAAACCCACAATCTGTTGAAACATTAGTGATCACTTTACAAGACGACAGTGTTGTTCGCGAAAACCCTCGCAGATTGGCTCCATTAGAAAGGCGTGTAGTAAAGCAGCAAATACAAGAGTGGTTGGAAAAAGGTGTTGTGAGACCATCATACAGTCCATACGCTAGTGCAGTTGTCGTGGTTCCAAAAAAGAATGGTTCTTATAGAGTGTGTGTGGATTATAGAGAACTGAATAAAAAGATGATCAGGGATTAGTATCCAATTCCGAACATTCCGTTTTTTCCACGTTGGATCTGGAAAACTCATATTTCCACGTTCCCATAGCCGAGGGCAGCCGAAAGTATACTACGTTTGTTACTCATGAAGGACAATTTGAGTTTTGTCGTGCTCCTTTCGGATTGTGTACCAACGGCAATGCGTTCTGCAGATTCTGTTTCTGCAGGACATCTGTTTCAAAGGACAGACGATCTGCTCGAAACGTTGCGGATAACAGCGAGCAAGTGAAATGCTACAACTGCCTGCAAGCAGGGCACTATCAGAGTCAATGTCAACGTCTTCAGCGCCCCTATGGATCGTGCTTTTGCTGTTCACAGACAGACCATTCACATCGGAAATGTCCAAGTCGCAACAACATACCATCAGCCGCTTTGAATTCAACGGACGACAAATTGCAGGAGGTACGTGTTACGTTTTTTGAATTAAGCGGTCCCAATAGTTTCCTCCCACATGTGTTTTCTCTTTTTGATTCAGGAAGTCCCAGAAGCTTTATAAATAATAGTCTGGTACCCATATGCTTGTTAAAAACCGGAAAATTCAGGATATTGCGGATTAGGAAACAGCGCGCTATTGTCGCTTGGACGAACTACCTGCCGTATCCCGTATGGCAACAATGAAATAATACATTAATTTGTTATTCTGCCTAACAATTCTATGTCATGGCCTGTCATTATAGGCAGAGATCTTATGTTGGAATGAAATATCACTCTTATTACGATTACGAACAATTCTTAGATGTGTAACGGCTTGTGAGTTTAAATATAATTGTGAAAGTGCTCAAAAAACCTGTGTTCGTTATTTGAAAAAAGGCAAGCTGCAGGACGCGCAACACCATCCTCGTAGCAAATAGAACATAATTGCATAACGAAACCCGACACACTTGTTTGCGACAATAACCTTAAGTTCTTGTCTCCATGCGCGATCAGTACGAAGCGTCTCGTCTCGTCGCAGTCCAACCTTATTTTGTTCATCACACCTCCGGACAATATCGGGAAAGAGAAGGTCATGCTCTACATAAATAATTAACTACTTCTTAAACTGCATGGCCACATCATTGTGTGCTGCGGATGCAACGTTAACGGGAGCTTTGCTTCAGCGTTGAAATTAGCATTCATATTGAAATTGCTAATTTTCTCATTTTCTTCCAATAAGGACAGCGTTCCCGAATGGCCATCGTCGTTAAAGCAAACCTTAACAACAGGGTCCTTTCTGGGTAAAAGTAAAAATAACCTACTGCACCGAGATTCCCATTGCGCAAGACTGACTGTGCAACTTTGTGTACCTCAAGTTGTTATCAAGCTAAATTCAGGCACCAAGACTAAGACCAGCAATGAATAGTAATTATAGCTTGTAGAATAAGAAATATACAGATTTGCTTCAATAAAACAAGCGTTCGCTTCAAGAAGACAAGACAAGCTATCTGGCTAAAACACTGAGCCTCGTGTCTGAATATCTTCTCTACTAGAGGTCTGCTAACCAACCCAGATCGGTTACATGACAGCTATGATCAGATGTGTATGTAAAATATATACTAGATTAATTATCATTACATTAAAATGTTACTTTAATTTTGGAAACATTTTATTCGATTGTGATCTGCAACTTTTGCCTCGATTATTTGTCTTAATGGTCTCTTCTGACTTTATTGTACGGAGAGGACGGTTTGGACGAGATTTGGGATCACACTTACTTACTTATCATGTGATCAGTATACCACGGACGGTCTAGAGCTATTGTCTGCCAATCCAAAATCCTGAACGTTCTGGCGGACGCATCAACGCCATCACTCCATCTGCATCTTATGCTTTGGGATCATAATATAATGGTTATCAGTGTCACAGGATCATAATTGGCAAATCCAGGGGAAATACAGGTTTTTATTAAAAAGAACGCCCAATCAATACCTTTTAAATATATCAGTATCTTCTTTCTTGGCCTAACGACCTCTTTAAGGTCATGCCTGCCATTTCTGGCTTACTAGACTAATTGATACCGCATAGTTTGGTTAGTCAATCCTCACTATGGGGGAACGGCCCAGATGAGACTTGAACCCCGGTCGTGCCGTGTGAAGACCGGCGCCGCTGTCGCATCACCACCGGGCCGCCCCGGTACATACATACATCAGTATGTACATGAAAAATAATATGAAATTTGGTTTAGAAATATACCATATGGCAACAAACCTGTCTCGATATTTGGACATTCGATACACTTTGAAGTGGAAATCGATCATTCGATCAAGTGGGCTACCTGAAAGTCCGTTAATAAATAATATATTAAACATTAAACATTAAACATTGATCACATCTCGCATTAATGGTTCCTGGTTGTGCTGTGCGTTGAATCGTTGTTTGTTTATTTTGGTCGGTTGAAATCTGTGAGTCTGTGAGATTTAGAAAGAAAATAAGTCAAGACGGACGAAACGAAGGAAATGCATAATGGATCGGCATCTTTGGCCGAGTTTAAGTAGTAGAATCGAGGACTGCCTCAACCGATTCGCGATTGAATAGACGCGTCAAATCGCTGGTTGCGTGCTTTACGCATCGTGAACAACAGATGAGGCGCAAAGCACGTTCACTGACGTAAACAATAATTATGTGCTCAAATTTTTCGAAGGGAAATGAGTTGAAAGGAAGAATGTTATTGCTCTTTACAATTAGTTTACTTCATAGTTCTGTAATAATGCAGCTAATTAATCTAGCTGTTAAGCTTTTATTCATATTTTATTTAGAATCTAAAACGTTGTTACGTTTAATGCTAAAAGCACCTGGAATTGAGCACATTTTTCGCTTGGACTTTTTTGGTATCGGTTATTATGGGCATGCAAAGGGACACGCACCAACAACAAAAAAACCCATCGTACTAGATTTTGGCAGAATGGAGGAAGAAAAAAAAAGGAAATAAAAAGGTGCTCGCCATCTGTCGCCTTGTTTTTGTCGTGTGCCATAGTGGAAAGCATTGGGTAGGGATAGAGGCAGCGTTGGAAGAAGAGTGCACGCATATATCTCAACTGAGAGAGAAAGAGTGAGAGCATGTAGTGAAGGATGTTGAAAACAACCCCTCGCAGAAAAGAACGCGTAACTCGATGGAAGTAATGCGTGTGTGAAGGCGAGAGAAATCATGCTCTGCCAAAAAACAGTGTTTGCGGAAAACAGATTCTTCCGGGAGTATCTCCACGTCTGCGGATTTGCTTCCTCTCCCGAGTGCCCAGCATGTCCTGGCTCGGTGGAGTCGGTCGAGCATGTGCTATTTGAATGCCCGCGATTCACAGAGCAGAGATTCACACTGCTCAGGCACGCGACTGCCGATCCTGTGACACCTGATAATCTGGTGGCTCGGATGCTGCAGAGCCAAGACCAGTGGCGGAGTGTCCAGCAGGCGGCGAAAACAATCACTCAAGCACTACAGCAGCGATGGAGGAAGGAGGAGGCCGCATCGGGCGCAATAACAAATCCAGCCTCAGCTCAAGCGTTACTGGAGGCCGATTTAACGGAACAAGAGCGGCTGGAGCCGGGCTCGCAATCGCCAAACACACGAAGGAAGAGCTCGAGAACGGGCGGAGCAGCGCGATGACATCGAGATAGCTGCACTAGTTCCAAGAAGAGCTGATGTTAAAGGAAGCAGTGTGGCCCATCAAGCAGATCCACAATCGAATGAGGACACTCCTACGCATCCTATGGCGCCACCTATTCCCTGGCGTGACCGGGGCGCACCACCTTCGCCGGAAACGCTTAGGATGCGTAGAGAACGGAGGAACTATATGCAGCAGCAATATCGAGTACGAGTCCGGGCATGAGCACTGCCACCAGTCCCTCCTGGTAGACAACGAAGAAGGAGGTTAGGGTTAGTAATTAATCAGTAATGTAAAAAACAGGACTGAATACACCCGAAGATTGTTGAAAAAAAAAATACTTGCTCACTTCAAAAAAGGTTCGATAACGCTAGCCGAACTAAAGAACATACGTGCAATAAACCCGGTTCCGAATCCGACTCCGGATATGGTTCTGGATCCGGATCCGATCCGTACCCTCGTTTGCACGATACAATGTATGAATACAGCAAGCTGCTCGAATCACGTAAGAGTGCGTGCAGGAAGAAAATTGATCGTTGCTACATTGTGTGCCTACTTTGCTATGTCCGTCTCTTCACAGTTCGTCATAACATTCAGAAGTTTAATATGGATGTTCCGATGCCGTTTGGTGCATCAACCTGGGTAGAAAATTAGTTAATCATAGATCATTTCTACGAAAAAGCCACGACCCACGCTACTGCAGTGAACAACTTGGAAGAAAACATGGGTGTTACAAATGTGTGTAACGCCCTTAAACGCGTTGCTGCGTGTGCACGTCGCACACCGGTAATGTTCAGGAAGTATAAATACAGACGAGAGATGCGCTCTCGTTCTCATTCTATACTGGCGAGTAAAGGACACGTTCTTTGTAGTGTCAAAAAATAAATAAAAAACCCGTGTTCTACAATTTAATCGCTAGGTTGCATTCGCAACAGGGAGTGATTAAAGTTACATCCCAAATAATCCAACCTTTCAATGGAAACGGTGATAAATTGAGTAGCGTTGTTTCCGCTCTTAATGCATATACATAAAGATATGATAACAGAGGAAAGTTGTGCTATTTCAATACAGGTAATCTTGTCAAGACACGAAGGCAAAGCAGGATCTGCAGTGGGTGGTACTCCTACTTAGGTGGACGATATCATTCGCAAATTGACAGAAAAGTGCAAGATAAGTACTGCACCTGCAACAGTAGTTGCTAAACTTAATGCAACTGAACATACCGGCGATATCACAAAATTCACTGAACAGCGAAATATGCAAGAAATCGAAATATCAAAGAAAACCACCTAAATTGATATCATCTAGCACTTTCGGAAAGAAATCCTTCGATAGAATTCATATGGATTGTAATAACCGCAATTTATTGACCCCATGGCTACCACTGTGCGAGTTGCAATATGCCATTATGTCCATAGGACACGACAGTGTGCTGCGCAACTGACAGGTAGAGAGAAGCACATTCGTTACTGGACCGTCGTACAGGCAACTTCTTCAGTCTTTAGTTCGTCTGTCTTCGGTCCTTCTGCCTTCAGTTCTTCTGCCTTCAGTCCTTCTGCCTTCAGTTCTTCTGCCTTCAGCTCTTCAGTTCTTCTGCCTTCAGTTCTTCTGCCTTCAGTTCATCAGTTCAGTGGTTTATAATAAAGCGCGTTATTACAGGATATATTTTTTACCAAAGGTAAAGAGTGATTCACAATAGTTGATTCATTTTCAAAATTTTCTAATGCAATTCCCTTGGAAACAAGAACTATTGTGGACGTAAAAAATGCAATTACCGAACACATTCGACAATTCGGTAGACCAAAAACTATTGTTTGCGACCAAGAACCTTCTTTCAGATCAATTGATTTATTGAAATTCATTTTGCAAGTAGTCCAAATTCTAATGGAATAGTAGGACGCTTTCATTCTACACTAACTTTATCGTGTTACCAAATCAAAGTTCCAAAACATTTCTTTAAATAATCACTATTATCGTTGATAATTATTATAATACCTTTCATGCTGCAACTAAAAAGAAACCCAGAGAAATAGTTTTCAATGTTTCAAATTCAACAAACACAGAAGACATTCAAAACAAATTCGCAAATTTACAATCTGCCGTAAGATTGGAACTTATGAAAAAGAAAGCAAAACATGAAGAAAACAATGACTCAAGAGAAATTCCAAAAGAATTAAAAAGATTCAAGGTTTATTAAAATTGCTCAAAGACAAACGAAAGATAAAGACCTCTTCAAAAGAGCAACAGTTAAAGAAAACCAGAATATCACCTTTAAAGATATAAACAATGTTAAAATTCATAAAAGTAGAATAAAACACTAAGACCTGTCTGTTTTACTATAATTTCAGATTCTTATGCGTTCAAATAAATGCAAATATTTACAAGCAAGTGACGAGCAACAATGGAATTATTCCTTTCAAGATACCCAAGCAGAAGTTGACAGTTCAAATGTAGGCTAGAGGGGGTGTGAAGGGTAAAAATCTGCTCGACAGCTAGTGTTGGGTCAAGTAACTGCCCTGCATAATCCCTCGCTCACCTCGGTGAGCTGTGTGCGAGAGGTAGCTCCACACAGTGCGAAAAGCGCTCCGAAAGCGCGATGTGCGAAAAGCGCACCGAAGAGCGCGATGTGCGATGAGCGAAAAGCGCTCTGAAGAGCGCGATGTGCGATGAGCGAAAAGCGCTCCGAAGAGCGCGATGTGCGACGTGTGAAAAGCGCTCCGAAGAGCGCAATGTGCGATGTGTGAAAAGCGCTCCGAAGAGCGCCATGTGCAATGAGCGAAAAGCGCTCCGAAGAGCGCGATGTGCGATGTGCGAAAAGCGCTCCGAAGAGCGTGATACGCAGTGCGCGTAAAACGCACTCTCATGCACATGGCCCATCGCGCTCCTCTGAGCATCGCACATAGCGCTCTTTGGAGAGCTTTTCGCTTATCGCACATCGCGCTCTTCGGTGCGCTTTTCGCTTATCGCATATTGCGCTCTTCGGAGCGCTTTTCGCTCCCGACAGAAATTTATCGGAAACCAAGAGCTTTGAAATATGTAGGGTTTTGGAAGGGTTCGGAACTGGCCGCTTTTCTACACCACTGTAGCATACCATTGTTAAAAAACCGAATTTCAGATGAAGCATATCAACATTTCAAACTTTTTTTCATAGCCGTCAATTTATTAGCTTCCAAAACCTTCAAACAATATTGGGATTATGCAGGGCAGTTACTTCAACAATTTGTACTAGAATTTGATACAGTTTACAGTAGAAGTTACCTAACTAGTAATGTTCACAACCTTCTGCATGTATCATCAGAAGTGAAAAGATTCGGGCCGCTACCAATGTTATCATCCTATCCTTTTGAAAATAAGCTTCAATTTATAAAACGTTTAGTAAGAACTGGACATAGAACATAGGACATTACAGAGCTAAGAGAATTAGAAGCAGCGGACACAATGCGAAAAGAAACTGAAATTTACCCGTCATTGAAAGTAAAGAAAGAGGATGTAATTTTGTATGTTAGGCCTAATTTCGTGTTAAAAAAGGTATGTAGAAATGCTTGGTTTCTTACACATGAAAACGACATAATTAGGTACAGTAAGGCGATAGAGTTATCGGGATCATTTTTAGTTGAAGGACACCCTATGATCGAAAAGCATTTACATGTACTGAACCGATTAGTTCTGAAATAATTTTTAATTATACAGTTAAAAAAGCTAGTTTATCAGATACATTAGTTACGGTAGATGTAAAAAATATTAAATGTAAACTAGCAGCAATTAGTTTAGATCAGGGAAATACGTTTTATTTCAGTCCTTTGTTACATACATTATTAGAATAAATACTTATTTGTACTTCTTTTTTATCACTTATTCACATTGCCCCTACCGTTGAGACGGTTTACAAACAACTGCGTGGACGCCAATTGCTACCCCAGGAGACCGCCAATGGATATGCTGGAGATGCATCGAATCGCTAACCAGGCTGCTATTCCCGAAACCGAATTAATTGATATTATTCTCGACGGTTTGGGAAACTCTTCATTAACGGCTGGATTGCGATATATGACTCTCACTTTGGACGGTCTACGATCGCACCTTAAGCGTTTCGAAGCCACCCGTCACCATCGAGGTGGCAAACCAGCTCCCGCTGATCCTGGAGCTGTTGCTGTTCATCGTCCACCTGATCATCGTATGTCATTAGAAACCTCACGCTGCTTCAACTGCTCTCAGTTTGGGCATCATCAGAACACCTGTCAGCTGCCGAAGCGTCCTCCTGGAGGGTGTTTCCGCTGCTTTAAGACGCGACATAGCTACCAAAATTGCCGTAATCAAGTCGTCAGTGCTGCTACCTGTCCCCGTTTTCCGATGACCGACGGCAATCCCGAAACTGCTGAACAACTCGACACCAATCAGGAGGTGAGCGTGACCTTCTTACATCCTTCCCTTAAGTGCACTAAGGTATCCAACATTCATTCTCTTCTCGATACAGGAAGCCCTGTAAGCCTTAATTATGATACTGTAGTACCAGTTGATCTGTTAGGACCACTTTCCGTTTCCAGTTATTGTACTTTGGTGAGGGGATCAATTAACTCTCGTGGAAAGATCACCTGTACCATTCAGTTTCGCAACGAAATCGTTGAACATACTTTTATTGTACTTCCGGGCATAGCGTGGCCCATTATCATAGGGCGTGCCTTATTGAAACTCTTCCATATTTCTTTAACATATCTACCACTTTTATCTCCTTGTATCCCTGCGAAACGTACATTGATTAATCGTGAGGAGCCTGATATCCATCTTCAGCCTCCGGAAAAGTTAGAAGACGCTATTAGGAATATTTGTGCGTTAGATGTGACCGAGTCACACAATGAATTATATCTAGGTACAACTCTTTCTCGCGAACATCGTTCTACTGTTACCTCTATTATTGAGGAATTATATTTGAAATATTCTCCACCCTATGCTGCACCGTCCAAACATTCAGTGAAAATCAATCTCACCCATAGTACACCTTTATTTACAAAACCACGTAGGCTTTCTTACGGTGAGAGACAACAAGTTAAGCGAATAGTTGATGGATTACTAGCTGAAAACATTATCAGACCAAGTCATTCTCCTTACACTTCTGCGCTTGTATAGAGCGGTGAGGTTCGTATGTGTGTGGATTACAGACCCCTAAATAAGATCACTGTTAGGGATAACTACCCTCTTCCTCTCATCGAAACGTGTCTGGAACATTTATGTGACAAGAAATATTTCAGTTTATTAGATTTGGAAAGTGGATTCCACCAAGTTTCTATGAGTGAGGATTCAATTCCTTATACTTCTTTTGTTACCCCTGATGGCCAATTCGAATATCTCAAAATGCCCTTTGGGCTTCGTAATGCTCCTTCTGAGTTTCAGCGATTTATTAACTCCATCTTAAGAGAATTTATTGATTATGTTAGGATAGTGGTCTACCTCGATGATATCATTATCGCTACTTCTGAACTTGATACTCATTTTAGGACCCTTGAATCTGTTCTGAAGAAAATTAAGCAAAATAATTTGGAACTTCGTCTGGACAAATGTAAATTTGTATACGAGGAAATTGAATATCTGGGCTATAAAGCTAATTCGTCCGGTATTCAGCCCAGCGATCGGCACATTAAAGCATTAACTAATTACTGTGGGTCTCTACACTTCATTTAAAATCAATATTACAACAGAAAGCATTTTCATTTTCCGTCCCAAACCGCTACAAGCAAAACCATACAACAGAATTCAAAGAAATGACGTTTATACGTCTGGGTTAACTACGCGAAATCAATAAATCTTTTGACAGACAAATTTAGCGAAATCTTGAGATTGCGCACCGTCTATTTAGAGCTTTATGCTCTAAATGCTTTATGCTTCCTGTCGCCAACCAGGAAAGATGTTGAGCGATTTAACCATGCTAAAATAGTAAAACAAATATTTTTCTAGTTAACACCCCACCAGACTAACCTATTTTAAGGAAATTAAACCCATTGTAAAGCAGTGAAAATTTGATATAAATAAACCCACCTATCCCGGCCGACAGGGAGAGTTGGTCCTTGACATAGACGAAAACGTTACTTGTTGTGTCCAAATTCATTCAAGAGCTGTGAGTGCCCCCCTACCCAAGGTAAGGTCTCAATGTCTCCAACAATCCAGTTAGGAAAATCTCCTCCAGATTTTTGTGATCGCCTGGACGATCAAGACGCTGGTTCCAACCCAGCAGGATCCATCATGTTAGCGGAACCGATTTTTCCGCATACCAAAGTTCGCGTGTGCGCCCACAGACGACGTGAGTAAAAAAAGCGTGCGCGCGAACATATCACATGGCGACCGTGAGTTTAAGCTGCAATCTACGGAAAGTAAAGCAGTGTGAATGAAAATATCGAAGTGAAAAGTTAAAGCCTAAAGTGCAAAAGTGCACAGTGACAGTGACGACATCGGACGATACGAAAGAAAATCCGGAAATGAAAATGTGCAAGTGATTCATACAACCGTCCACCGAGTGAAACTAAGTATAATATGACGCGATCGCAATAGCTAGACATGAACAGTGCATTGTGACAGACAGTTCCTCAACGGTAATAAAATAAATGCAAGAAAATCACATCGTTTGTAAAAGTGCACCATCCAATGAACCGAAGATGATGTGATGAAGGATGTCTGAAGATGAACAAACCATAGTGAGTGATAATATTTTTTCGCGAGTGAAGTGAGAACATGTTAATTTACTCAAATGGCAATAGACAAAGTGAAAGCAAAATGTGTGGAGCTAAGCAACCTGATAGCATCACCGGCGATGGCCAAGTTAATATGATTAACAGATTGGACCAGCAGTCAGCTGACCATAGTGATCACGACGTAAAAATGTGGTTATTATTAGTGATCTGTGCAATACATCTTGTGTTATTCTTATGGAAGCTCTGGAAAGCACTTATGAACAAACAAGCATTGCGAGCGGCGCAACTACACGCCAGCACCAACAACATCTAAAAAAAAAAGTGCAGTGGAAAACCAATACGCCTAATAACCGATCACCGTGAGTTCACCCTGTTCGCGCATCGTCACGTACCAACTACCGTTACAAAAATATGCTTAACTGAAAAATCGCGACCAAGTTTCAAAACGAAGTGACACCCTATACGCGATCATGTTACATTGGAAAACGAACAAGACAGTATGAAAATATATATCTCGGCGAACTAAGAACGCATGAAAGTGACGCAAAAAAAAAAAACAAAGTGGAAACCCGTTACAATTTTGTAAGACAACCCGCAACCGGACAGCCCGCTAGCCGTCAACCAACCAGTTGAGAACCCACTGCCAGCCAACCCGCAACTGGTCAGCCCGCTAGACGCCAACCCGACAGCCCACCCGGTATCCCGCAACCCATTAGCCCGGCAACTCACCAGCGGACAGCTACCAGCCCGTCGGAACCGCTACGAAGGATGTACCCAAGCAACGAAAGATACCTGCTATACGTAAGACAGAGATACGGACCATCGCATGAAGAGGTAGCTACCCAAGCTATCACAGTGCTGGAGGAGCTACTAAATACCAGCCGCGAGGATTTCCGGTCAGCAATGGAGGAATTCAAGGAGATATTGGGTAAATACAAAGATAACCCGACAATAAAAACCGACATTAAAGGAGACAGCATATCGATTAACGCAGCAAACATGACAGCAGCAGTAGGTGAGCTGAAAATTAAAGATCTTCCATATTTTGCTCATACACTAAATTTAATCGTGCAAAACGCAATTAACGTATCTATCAATGATACTGTTGGTAAAGTAAAGAGAGTTGTCAAATATTTTAAAAAATCGCAACCCGAAAATTAACCAAGGTTCATAATAGTTTCCAAATGTTCGAATTGAAATTAAAACAAGATGTGACAACAAGCCGGAATTCCACTTGCGAGATGCTGGAAAGAAGAACGAAGTAGCTCTCGGTGTCTGTAAAAATACTTTAAATATTGATTTCAACTTGGTAAATAAGGATTGGTTAATTATCGAACAATCAATAAGCATCCTTAAATTATTTGAAGAAGCTACCAAATACGTTTCAGCACAGAAATCGAAATAGGGCTGTTAATGAGAGCTCTACTGAGACAGGTTAAAGGATTTCAAATTCGAACACAAAACTTAGAACAGGAAGTAGATATGTTGGTATTTAAACTGATTCAGGGTCTTGAATCACGGTTTGAGCATTTAAAGAATGACAAACTAGTAACAAAAGCAATGGTTCTTGAACCACGAATGAAAAAAAACATGCGTTTGGAAACGAACCGGAAATATTGAAAGCTGCATACGATGACATACTAACCGAACTTACTTCATTATATCCAGTAACAACATCTGCTGCTACAGTGAGAAGCACTGCTGTTAAAGATTCAATATTTTATGAATTCCTTACCACGACAGATTAAGCGGAAGAAAGATTGGATGTTACCGATAACGCAAATGCAGAATTGGAAAGATATTTAAATTCATCTCGACTAGCATTCGAAGAAAATCCACTTCTTTGGTAGAAAAGAGAAGTCACAAACTATCAAAAACTCTACATCATAATAGAAAAAACTTTTTGTGTACATGCGTCGTCGGTTTCGTGTGAACCTATATTTTCGAAGACAGGTCAAATGAAAAACGAAATAGGTTAGCTACAAAAAGATTGCAGGAAATTATATTTCTTCAGCAATTATAGTTTCACGTAGGATGGTAGGGATAAAGCCCATAGTTATGTATGTTATCCTAGTTTATAGGCCCGATTTCTTCATACGAACGGAAAAGTCTCAAGACAAGTCTTTCAAAGCAAACGAAAAAAAAATCCTATTATGAATCGGTTCTTGAAACAAGACAAGATTCGTTGAGTTTCTTCTTTCGTTAAGCCGTTAAATGATGATGTATCAAATGATTTTAAAAAAAAGTGTAAACAACAGTGCTTGATATTAAAAATTTAAGAATGATTTTCTCGTTTTATGTCAGTGATAACAGCAGTAGTGACGAAGAAAGTATTGAAGATCTGGCGAAATATCGCAGACTTCTGCGTAGCATGGTAGACCCTTTAGAATTGACCAGCGAAGCGTAAGTTAAGCCGGTGAATCTTTTGTTCAAAACTATTTCTTAAACGTTCTAAGTAATGGTTATGCTGTCCAGGTTTAAGAAAAATTTTCTAGTGTTCAAGGAAATTGTCCTGGAAATTCTCAATGAGATTGAACCAAAGTTTCCGTCGATAAGGGCAAAAGGGCATACACCAAAGGAAATGTTGGCAGCTACACTACGATTTCCAGCGGAGGGCAGCTACCAAAATGGAGTTGACAAAGATTTCAACATTGCTATTGCTCAGCCAACTTTATCCGTGGTATTTGCAAAGTGTTTAAACATTTTGGAAGATACTTTGGCGCCCAAATGGATCAATTTAGAAAAGGGAAACAAATGAGCAGCAAGATGCGCGGCGATACTTTTATACTAAAAGTGGCATACCTGGTGTTGTGATGTGTGTTTATGGTACACACATTAAAATCATTGCACCAGTGGACAACAGGGACCAGCATTACAACCGGAAGGGGTATTACAGCTTAAACGTGATGATTGTAAATAAAGCTTACTTTTACGAATGCATTTTGTTTTGTAGATCTGATAAAAATTCGGTACGTCAATGCCAAATACAGTGGAGCCAACCATGTCTCGCATATTTGGAGTGTGTGCGGCATTGACGACGTTTTCGCTGAAAAGCATCAGCGAGCAGAAACTGGGTTTAAAGTATGCCGTAAGATGCTGTAACAACTTGGTATTCATTTGCGAATCCTTATAATTTTTATTTATCACAGCCGACGCCGGGTACCCATCAAAATCATGATTAGTAACACCGACAGCCGTCATAATGGAAAATAAATAAATAAAATACACCGAAACGTAACCGACAGTTCGGTTCTAGATCTCGAACAGTACGGACGTATTGTCAGTTTGCTCTATCAACAAGTGTCACTAATATTAACGCGTTTGAAAGACCGGCACCATGTCGGCAACGGGATGTTCCAGCAACAAGTTGGACTTTTCTAACGTTCCAGTTAGGCCAACGACGAATGAAGCTATTGATTTCATCGTCAACAAGCTGGGTGTGGTAATGGACCAGGCGAAAAGAATTCACTTACGCACTTCAACGTTTTGCTGTCACGTAGACGTCAAAGGCCAAACAAAGCTACGCTATGGACCTCGTCGAAAAGAATGACGGGAAACACAGCATCCTCTGTAAGGGAATCAACTACACCATACCAATCACAATGGATGACGGGTCAACTATAGTGAAGGTTCACGACGTATCGGAGTGTGTTACTAACGTGGACATAAAAACCACATGCAAAAATACGGAGAGGTTATATCCGTCACCGAGGGCATATGGAGTGACGCATATGCGTGTTCTGGTTTACCGATGGGATATCGCTACGTCCGAATGATCATATACAAACAAATACCATCATACATGCGTATTAACGGTGAATCTACACTCGTAACCCCAACAGAGGCCAACAGCACACCTGTAGAAAGTGTGACCTTCCCGTACATCACGGGATGACCTTTATAAGCAGCAGAAAACTGACAGCACAAAAAACTAACCTGAACGATCGTTTAAAATCGTACGCAGACGGCACAAAAGACCAATACAACAACATTAGGACAGAAGATAGAACCTCAACCATCTACTTCGGGTCTACAAAAACATCTGACAGACAAAACTAGAGTGATCACCAACACAGAAATGATAACTGATAACAACGAGACATACACTCCGGTCAGCCAGCCCACTGCATATGGTAAGAAAGGCAGACGGTTCATGGCGTTCCTGCGGCGACTACCGAGCACTCAACGCGCGCACGTGCCATGACCGTTATCCGCTGCCGTTCTTACAGGATTATACCATGCACCTCGAGGGAAAGACCATTTTATCCAAAGTGAATCTGCAAAAGGTTTACCATCACATTGCTATTCATCCGGACGACATCCCCAAGACGGCGATAACTATTCCCTTTGGGCTTTTTGTGTTCGTGACGATGCCGTTCGGCTTACGTAACGCGGCGCAGACCTTTCAGCGGTTAATTCACGATGAACTACGCGGCCTGAACTTCGTATTTCCGTACATCGACGGCATCATCGTAGCATCGAAAACGCCCCAAGAGCATCGAGAACTCCTGCAACAGCTTTTCCAACGACTTGGGCAGCACGGGTTGATCATTAACCCTGCGAAATGCAAGTTAGCCCAATCGGAAACCTCGTTTTTAGGACACCGTGTCACCGCTCAGGGCATCCGGCCAATGGAAGGAAAGGTAGAAGCTGTTCGCCAGTTCCAGAAGCCGAGCATGACGGCATGGAGCTTAAGGAGTTTTTAGCCATGATTGATTTTTATCGTCGCTTCATTCCACGCGCCCTACGCGCGCAAGGTCCACTCTTAGAGATGATTTCGGGGAACGAGCGGCGCGATAAAACTTCACTCAGGTGGACTACAACTACCGATGCAGCTTTCGACGAGTGCACAGACCAACTCGTTCAAGCCACTTTGCTAGCGCATCCAGTACGAACCGCGGAACTATCGCTATAGTGCGACGCAACTGATTTTGCTGCAGGAGCCGCGCTACATCAAGTGATCAACGGAGAGATGCAACCTCTTGGCTTCTTCTCCAAGAAGTTTGATAAAGCGCAGCGCAGGTATTCAACGTACGATTGCAAGCTGACCGCTGTGTACCTTGCCGTCCGACACTTCTGCCACCAACTGCAAGGCTGATCCTTCCAAACCACAACGGACCACAAACCGCTGATTTACGCCTTCCGGCAGTCCCTAGACAAGGTATCTCCACGACACATGGATTTCGTAGGGCAGTTCGACATCCGCCATGTGGAGGGGCAGGAGAACATTACGGTCGATTTACTGTCTCGCATCAGGTAACTTGAGGCAGGCAGGTAACTTGAGCGAGTTACATGTGCGCGTACCAAAACAAGTAAAAAATACACCATTGAAAAGGATCTAATAAATCTTGTCCACCCCCTTTGGGTAGCCAAACCACAATGGATGGATAAAGGAGATGAATATGGAGAAAAAAGGTTTTTCATCCTAAGATCAATAGAAAACAAAACAAAAACTCCCTGATAATCCATGGATTATAAGTGAAACGCTAAAACAAGCTTCACGCAAATTGAATCAGGGCGTCCTCTTGACTCGATAGGAAAAAAAAAGCTTTTAGAAGCCCGATCAGCAAATTCATTTCAAAAATTGCAAACAGTTAAAAAACGAATAAATGGACACCAAAGCGTTGTCGAGCCACGCCCAACCCTCAATAGTGTTAATTTCGTTTTTTCAGCTAGTACATTAGGTACAATGATCAATGAAGAGATTTTGAAGCACCTTGATGGAGACAATGTTACAGATCTATAAAGATTCTCTAAAGTAATAAACGGCGTATCTGTCCCAAAAAATACATTCGCAGCGACTATGAATGCTGTTTGAGAACCCGAATACATTTTTATCGGTGTCGAACGGATACTTACACGTGTGTACTATCCACGTCCTATGCGTTGTGGCAAATGTATTAAGTTTCGCCACACTATAACGTATTGCAAACGAAGCGAAACGCGTGCTAAATGTGGTAGTGTAGCCCAAGGGTAATGTGCAAACTCTATAAGCTGCCTAAATTCCAAAGATGAACACAATGCCCTGCCCAGGCTGCACGGAACATACGAAAAGACCAAATCCCTCTGTTTACAATACTAAGTCAGCGAGTTCATGAACTTTTTAAGGCTTTTTACCTAATAATAAATAGTAAAATCATAAAAAAAACATATACAAAACTAATTTCTATATTTAAAATGTACATTTTATTTGGTTTTAAAAGATTTTTCATTGATTTTCAATTTTAATAAAAAAATCTATTGTAATGATATTGTTGATATTGGTTCCCTGATCAGCGAACAACAGTTTTGCCTGTCAGACTGACCGATGCGCTACAAAAAGAAAACTTCTATCCGTACAAACAAAATTTTTCCGAGTGCTTCTTAATTAAGTTTTTGCTCAGTGCCTTCTAATATCACCAATCTTGTAAAAATGAGTGACCAATTCACTAAACGAGTAAAATATAATTCATATTTGTATCGTTATCGCGATACTACAGAGCGCCGAGCAGCTTTGCTAGAGCAGAATGACGAAGAGCTAGCTGCAGCAGGAAGTTCATACGGTATAAGACGGGCAAATATCATTTTTAGTTTCTTTTATAACATGGCATATGTTTTGTGTTCCAGTTATTGGAAGCAACCAAGGTGTGGGCGATGCATCTATGGATTATCATTCAGAAGGATCTTCCAATGTGATGGCAGTAGAAGCCGGTGAAACGACAAGCGAACCTGAATGTGATGAGTTTGTTACGGACTATTTAGTTGAAAGCTCTGACGATGAAAGAATGGACACAGAACGCACAGAAGGGTATGATGTAGAAGCCGAATTACGTCGATGGGCAATATCCACCAATCAATCGTATAATTCTATAAGTCAAGTTATGGAAATCATACGAAACGTGAGTTCTTGTAATCTTCCAAAAGATGCTAGAACTTGTAACGATAAACGGAAGCCAGTATTGGTATAACGGGATAAGACGATGTCTGCTCAACGAACTAAGGTGCGTAGCTAATAAAAGTTGTTAACAACAATCTTTACATAACAAACGTTACGTTTTGTATTTTCAGCCGAAGGCGATATAGCTCTCGATTCGTATTCTAAGCTGGAACTTAATGTTTCTATTGATGGATTACACATATTTAAAAGCTGCAATCTTCAATTTTGGCCACTATTATTAAACGTTTATAACATTCCAGAAGTGCCGGTAATGACCATTGCAGTTTACAGTGGATCAACAAAACCAGCAGATATCGATCAATTTCTTCAACCCTTCGTTGATGAACTTAACTTCCTTATGGAAAATGGAATAACCATCAATAACAAAAAGATTTCCATAGAATTACGTGTCATTATAGCTGATTCACCTGCTCGAGCATATATTAAAGGTAAGACAAACTATAAGATTACGTTGAAAATTGCATGGAACTTAATATACTTTTTAAAATAGGTGTTGCTGGTTTCAACTCACGAGATGGTTGTTTGAAATACGTAACGAAAGTAAGAAGCATTAATGAAAGAACTGCATTTTTCAGTTATACTTAACTTGAGCGAACAGATCATGGGTTCAGATTACGAATTTACGAAGGTCATCATAAATATTGTACTCCATTGTTGAAACTAGATAACTTCGACATTATCAAACAAATAATAATCGCAGATCAACTACATTTGATAGACTTAGGTATTACCAAACGCACAATCGTATGTTTCATGGAAGGAAAATTTGGCGTTAAAAAAAAGCTTTACAATACACAAATTAACAATTTGTCTGCAAAGCTGACCAACATCAAACTTCCTATTGAAATTCACAGAAAGTTCCGTTCATTGCGTGACTATAAGCACTGGAAAGGCTCAGAATTTTCCTCATTTCTATTTTACGCCAGTTTCGTTATACTCAAAGAGATAACAAATGAAGAACAATACAAGCACAATGTTTACAAAGAACATTGACCTTTAGCAAACACGTTGATTCAACTTTATGTAAAACAATACGCAAATATGAATGGTCCGGAATTTATTTCAAGCAATGTTCACAATCTGCTACATATATTCAAAAAAATTGAACAATTTGGTCCAATTAGTAGCATATCTTCTTATCCATTTAAAACGTTCATTGCGTTCAGGTTCGAAATGCTTAGAGCAAACTATTAAAAGACTCCGAAAAGGAAGTTTATAACACTCGTCCAGCTAACCTCAGTTTAAATTTTCCTTCTGTTCATACCAGAGCTGGCACGGTAACGTTACATGTCCGCAAAGCCTTTCTTTTAAAAAATGGGGAATGTAACGAATGGCCTTTGACCAAAAGAGGTAATGTGTGTAAATTTATTACTGCACATGAACAAGACTGTAACATAAAAATTGTTGCGAAAAAATTGTCTCAAACAGACGATTGTTTTGTATATCCTTTGAATTCTAAATTTATGCATATGCATCATGGAAACCTGAGCGATCTGGAACATACGGAATTGGATGTTAATGTTGAGGATATACGATGTAAATTGGTAGCTTTCCCCTTTCCAAAGAAAATGAGTATCATTATGTTCCATTCATACAATTCATACATTAGTAGATTAAAAACCAAAACATCCGAAATGTGTGCTCTCTTCTCTTCTGCTTGACAATAAATGATTGCTATGCATTTGTTAGTCGTGTTATTTATTTTATCATTAAATTTCTGAGTTTCAATTCTATGTATACATTTATAGTTAAGAATATATGAGAACTTATAATAACAAAAATAACACTAATGATGCATATTTCGATGCCTATGGTGGGTGGATTTGATCTTACCGACTAGATTCAGCCTTTGGCCAGCATGCTTTAACTTATTTTGAAAAAATGTTTTAAGTCTTTGCTCGGTTGGTGTCACCCCGTGGAATGTCCCTATACGCGCTAATCGCGAGTGAATTTAAAACAAAGGTGAAGGTGTACACGCACTACAAGATAGACGTGACACCTCATCAACCTTTTTTTGTTTTTGCTTGCGTCCTCAAAAACAAAAATACTACAAGATAGGTTTTTATTTGAGTAGGAAAACATCATAATACAAGATAGGTGATCAATCAAGGAAGTACTACTAGATAGGCACCTTAATTAAAACCCCGCTCACAAGTGAATGGGTAAACCAGATCGGTTCGATCTAACCAGAAACATACCAGGAAATAGTGCCAGTGAAATGGAAGAAGTAGCTTCCAGACTCGCCGAAATTATGGGCGCTATAAACTTTCTGCAAGAGCAGTATTCGGTTTTAGCAACGCAAACCACATCATCTGGAAATGGCATCGGGGATTATTTCCGCATCCCTGATCCCATCAAATCCTTGCCAAACTTTGACGGCAACAGAAAAAAGTTAACCTCTTGGTTAAACACAGCGGAAAATACGCTTGCTCTTTTTCGAGGGAAGGTACCGTGCGACGTTTGTACAATGTATACAACAGCGGTAACCAACAAGATTCTAGGCAAAGCAAAGGACATAATTTGCCTTGCAGGCAACCCTCAAAGTTTTGAGGAGGTCAGAGAAATTTTAATTTCTTCCTTAGGCGACAGGCAAGAACTGTCGACCTATAAATGCCAAATATGGCAAAACAAAATGGCAAATGGATCAAGTATCCATGTTTCATTTCTTTGGAACTGGTGTTACCTGTGATGAACTGCCCGCGCACATGAACGGGAGAATAGGGAAATTTAAAGAATGGGGTGAAAAGAAAATTTAAATAAATAGCAGACATCCAAATTGGGCAATCTGATGTTCGAAGTGTTAGCGATAGATTGCAAGCGGTTTAAATCACTTGTGCGTTAAATTTGCCGAAGTTTCCAGGAATCCGGTATGGATCCGAGATCAGCACTATGCCGCAGCCTTCCGATCCGGCCATCTGCAGCAGCATATCCTGGGGCTAATCGGACATCGTCGTCTTAGATAACGCTACGATTCCGATGTTAAATGAGCTGATGGTGGGTGTGCACCTTAAATTAGCTCAGTCTCGCTGCACTCTGCATCCCATTTCTGCGATCAGAGACGGCTCTGTAGCTCCGTAATTACCAGTTACTTTGACTACCCATTCAACACGTACTGCGATCAGAGGTCAAGTCGTTGCTAAGGCGTCGATTGACCTACCACCTGCAGCAGAGGGTTTACTTGGCTTCTCGTTCTTATATAATATGAACAAAGCCTCGAACAGCATCACGACCATGATCATCGTTGATGCCGGTAGTGTAACCAACAGATGCTGACATCTCTCAGCTAGACCGTCTTTTGGTCAACCTACTGCATGCTCGTACCATTGGATTGGTTAAGCAAATCGGACCACTCTCAACACAGAAGAAAGATAAGACCGGATGTAATAGACAAAATGAAAGGAGTATCCGAGAATTAGGCTATGTACGCATCACTACGGATGTGCACCAGGAAGTGCGTACCTTTTGTTTTGTATTGCGTTCCCTTTCATTCCGCTGGGACAATTCACCCACGCGAAATGGCATATCAAAGGGGATAATCGGGCTGATCATGTAGTTGAGATCTACACCTTACCACGAAGAGTAATATCCATAGTTAAAATAAAGTGTCAGGCAACTTAAGAATTCTGAATACTTCTATCTTTTTCTATCCGTATCTGTTGGTCCTACGGTACTATAAAGTTCTCACACGTATCATAATATCGAATTCGGACGATATTGTGAGAGATAGAAGCTATATACGAAACACAATATCTATTTCGGACGTTACTGTGATGTTTTTGTATTTGCCACCAGTATCTAATTCAGACGGTATTGTGAATGACATTTTATACGAATAAAGACGATTTTTACTAACTGCCTGAGAAGACGAATGTGTATGTATGTAAAACCAAAAAATGTTAGTTGGGTATCGGGCAGGATCACCCTGTATCGAAAGAGCTGTGAAGGATTACCTTGGGCAAAGTATAAAAGGGGGTCAGTAGCGAAATAGCGAGAGAGCGATAAGGTTATGGAATAAAGTTAGCAGTACTCGTAAAAATTCTCTCGTTCTTCAATAGTGTTCCATTGTATTTGTTACATGTATGTGTACGTGCGTGTATGCTTGTGTGTGTATGCATTTGTTTATCCGAGTGTGTGCGTGTATTTGTGCAGATTATATGCGAAGTGCAGTCCAGTGAATTGAAAGACAATGTCGATTGAACGTTCTCCAGCAAAGTCGGCTGCTGAAGCGGCTGATCAGACAGAAGGTTCGAGCATTGACTTAAGTTGTGAGGTGCAAATCGATCTAAGCCAAATAGAGCGTACAAGAGACCATTTGGAGTCTCAACTCAACCGGCTGTAAAGAATGTTCCACGACAGATCATCAGAAGTGTACGCAGTGCGAACCATATCGGATCGGTCGCAAAGGCTATCAGACCAATACCAAATATCAAATCGAGTCGGTGATCACAAGAGCAAACCAAATGTTAGGCCTTATACGACGAATTGCAAAAGAATTTCATGACCCTTTGACGATAAAAGCTCTCTATTGCTCCCTGGTGAGATCTGTTCTTGAATACGCTAGTATAGTCTGGAGTCCTTCTGCTGAAATATGGTCGGCGCGTATGGAAGCAATCCAACGCAAACTCACGCGATTTGCAATAAGGCTACTCCCTTGGAGGGACGGAGACACACGTCCATCGTACGAAGCTAGGTGTTTATTGTTAGGCATCCAACCAGTATTTGTTCGTAGAAGAATTGCTCAATGTCTTTTTGTAGCCGGCCTTCTTGACAACTCGATCGACGCTCCTAATGTTTTAAGTTTGTTAACATTTTCGGCACCGGCAAGAACTCTTAGACCACGACATGTTTTGCTACATGTTTTGCGTTATAGAACTAACTTCGGTCAAAGTGATCCTATTAATGTTATGTGCGTGACGTTTAATGAAGTGTCAGAAATATTCGATTTTAATGTTTCCAAGTCTGCGTTTCGTGAGCATCTGCGTATTTTGAGAAACTAAGATAATTTTAACAAATTCATGTAGACTGTTGTCCGATGAATAACGTGAATAAATTAAATTAAATTAAATTAAATTAAACTAAATTGAATTACATTAACTGCGTTGTATGCTGCTACGTTCCTGAAATCTGTGTCTGCTGACCCGATTGCAAACGTATCAAAAAAATGTGAGGATTTCGATGATCGTGTGTTCGATTTGACTACAAAAATCAAGCAACAGCAAGCTTTGCTAACGCCACTACCTGCGACACCAAACCAAATACGTACCTTGAAGAAGCCCAAAAGCACGCAGTACAGACCCGAGTGAAATTGCCAGAAATAAAGCTACCACTTTTTGATAGTAACATAACAGATTGACCTGAGTTCCGTGACGCATTCCTATCGCTAATCGACTCGACGGAGCAGCTAACGGATCGTGACCGTTTTTAAGGGATTGGATTGTCGCCTTAAGAATCAAAATTTTCTTTAAACCATGCCGAATTCAAAATTCACTAATCGTACTCCGCCCCAGGACTCTGATCAAGCCGGTCCATCTGGTTTAGCAAAAACTGAGCCTAAGACCCATCGAGATAATCGACGCCGAGATACTTTTCGCAAGAAGAAATCTGAAGATACCTCAACACTGGAGAAGAAGGCCACGCGGTATCTTCCCCGTGTCCCGACTCAGTTGGTAGACGAACTTAACCCTATTCCAACTGCTCAATGGTCCCGTCCACGCGTTCGTAACGCTGATGGGGACCCTGAAGGAGATTGGCGTTTAACTAACCCCCAGGTCATAATGCCCGAAGAATATGGCCTGGCACAGTTGCAAAACGACATCGATCTCATAATGGATTCGATTAACATCGTCGGTAGAAAATACCCAAAATACATAACTACCGAAAAGATCGACTATGCAGCTAACGGAAGTCCGACAATATTGGTTAGCTCGCCTGTGCAGACCCTTCGCTGCCGAGACATTGGATCAACGGGAATGAATATGTTTGGACCAATGGTTATGCAACTGATTTCTGGTGTGCATATCATCTTACTGCTCCCGAGATGTACCTTGGATCCGTTCACCTGACCGGCGAACACGTACCTATCTCACCGTGTGAGAATAGGAGTGAGCGCAACGCTGTGCAAGTTATTGCCAGCGAATATACTGCAGCTCTCTCAACGCTGCTTGGATAGGCGAAAAATAGCGACACTTTGTCGCCGGGTAGACTTAAAGGTGATAGTCTAAGCTATAGTTAAAAAGGTTAAACCTGTCTCATTAGCTGGCCCCTTGGCAACTAGAAAAGATACCAGAAACTTCCCCTGGAGATTTAGGAGTAGGTACCCTAATCACCGCAGTTTGCTCTTGACTGCGGAATAGATCGAACGTGTTTTTTCTCTCACAGCAAGAGTACTTTTCACTTTCAAAACGAGCGAGTAATTTGTCATGGAGACAATTAAAACAAGGCCCATAAGGGCCAACACATTCAAACTTGTGTACGAGGGGATTCCGAAACGGCCTTCCCGTGCAGAGGTGATCGATTTTATTGTCGATACGCTGAAGGCTGGAGAGGTCGTCACAAGGAGCCAGATGTGCAGCTCAACGGCAGTTGTTTACGTCGAGACGGAAACAATGAAACAAGCGGAGCTGATCGTCGCACAACACCAGGGGAAGCATTTCCTAACAATCGATGGAACATCGTATCCGCTGCAAATTCTGCTGGAGGACGGTGCAATAGAACTAACTTCGGTCAAAGTGATCCTATTAATGTTATGTGCGTGACGTTTAATGAAGTGTCAGAAATATTCGATTTTAATGTTTCCAAGTCTGCGTTTCGTGAGCATCTGCGTATTTTGAGAAACTAAGATAATTTTAACAAATTCATGTAGACTGTTGTCCGATGAATAACGTGAATAAATTAAATTAAATTAAATTAAATTAAACTAAATTGAATTACATTAACTGCGTTGTATGCTGCTACGTTCCTGAAATCTGTGTCTGCTGACCCGATTGCAAACGTATCAAAAAAATGTGAGGATTTCGATGATCGTGTGTTCGATTTGACTACAAAAATCAAGCAACAGCAAGCTTTGCTAACGCCACTACCTGCGACACCAAACCAAATACGTACCTTGAAGAAGCCCAAAAGCACGCAGTACAGACCCGAGTGAAATTGCCAGAAATAAAGCTACCACTTTTTGATAGTAACATAACAGATTGACCTGAGTTCCGTGACGCATTCCTATCGCTAATCGACTCGACGGAGCAGCTAACGGATCGTGACCGTTTTTAAGGGATTGGATTGTCGCCTTAAGAATCAAAATTTTCTTTAAACCATGCCGAATTCAAAATTCACTAATCGTACTCCGCCCCAGGACTCTGATCAAGCCGGTCCATCTGGTTTAGCAAAAACTGAGCCTAAGACCCATCGAGATAATCGACGCCGAGATACTTTTCGCAAGAAGAAATCTGAAGATACCTCAACACTGGAGAAGAAGGCCACGCGGTATCTTCCCCGTGTCCCGACTCAGTTGGTAGACGAACTTAACCCTATTCCAACTGCTCAATGGTAACGTCCACGCGTTCGTAACGCTGATGGGGACCCTGAAGGAGATTGGCGTTTAGCTAACCCCCAGGTTATAATGCCCGAAGAATATGGCCTGGCACAGTTGCAAAACGACATCGATCTCATAATGGATTCGATTAACATCGTCGGTAGAAAATACCCAAAATACATAACTACCGAAAAGATCGACTATGCAGCTAACGGAAGTCCGACAATATTGGTTAGCTCAATGCTGGCGGCTCAGGCAGCGGGTGGTAGAAATAATAATGGCATAAAGGAATGCTTTGGACGGAAAACACATTAAAACGATTTCGGCGAAAGGTTTTCATTCATTCCTTCGTAGCTTTTTTCCCCCGTACTTGCTGGTTTGCTGCCAGCTTCTACAGTAAACACATCTTAACCTCTCGAAAGAAAATGGTCCCCGTGTGAAATTTCCGACCCAGCAGAAAAGGTCCGCTAGGATGAAGAAGACGAATAAAATGTTTTGGCGCTGGACTGGTCGGCGACACACTGGACAGAATTGGCAACTAGAAAAGATACCAGAAACTTCCCCTGGAGATTTAGGAGTAGGTACCCTAATCACCGCAGTTTGCTCTTGACTGCGGAATAGATCGAACGTGTTTTTTCTCTCACAGCAAGAGTACTTTTCACTTTCAAAACGAGCGAGTAATTTGTCATGGAGACAATTAAAACAAGGCCCATAAGGGCCAACACATTCAAACTTGTGTACGAGGGGATTCCGAAACGGCCTTCTCGTGCAGAGGTGATCGATTTTATTGTCGATACGCTGAAGGCTGGAGAGGTCGTCACAAGGATCCAGATGTGCACCTCAACGGCAGTTGTTTGCGTCGAGACGGAAACAATGAAACAAGCGGAGCTGATCGTCGCACAACACCAGGGGAAGCATTTCCTAACAATCGAAGGAACATCGTATCCGCTGCCAATTCTGCTGGAGGACGGTGCAACGGAAATGCGGTTGCACGAGCTTCCACCGTACGTCACGGAAGCAGAAATAGTAGCAGCGATGTCTCGTTACGGCAAGATCGTTTCGATCATGGAAACGCAGTACGGCCCCGAGAGCAAAGTGCAGAGGAAAAAAACCGGGATCATCTTGGTCAAAATCGTCCTCCGCTCACCGACACTCCAAATCGGACCAACTATAACCATCTCGGACGAGCGCACCACGATATCATACAACGGGCAAAATCCGTACTGCCGGTACTGTTTAATGCCCGAACAGATGGGCATGGGATGTGTCTGCAAGGATCATCATACGCCGGAGTGACAAAAGCAGCACCAACAGCAACAGCACCCAAACACACCAAAACAAAGGATGCTCCAAAAGCATCGAAGGCACCGAGCGCAGCAACACAGGCTCCGAACGTAGCACCAAAGGCTCCGACGGTGACACCGACTGTAGCACCGAAGGCTCCGGCCGTGACACCGCCTGTGGCACCGAAGGCTCCGACGGTGACACCGACTGTTGCACCGAAGGCTCCGACGGTGACACCGAAGGCTCCGACCGTGGTACCTACGGTAGCATCGATGGACCCGAGCATCGCACC
>KZ063478.1:7242-22950 GCA_002091835.1 Anopheles maculatus | reverse complement strand
TAGAACTAACTTCGGTCAAAGTGATCCTATTAATGTTATGTGCGTGACGTTTAATGAAGTGTCAGAAATATTCGATTTTAATGTTTCCAAGTCTGCGTTTCGTGAGCATCTGCGTATTTTGAGAAACTAAGATAATTTTAACAAATTCATGTAGACTGTTGTCCGATGAATAACGTGAATAAATTAAATTAAATTAAATTAAATTAAACTAAATTGAATTACATTAACTGCGTTGTATGCTGCTACGTTCCTGAAATCTGTGTCTGCTGACCCGATTGCAAACGTATCAAAAAAATGTGAGGATTTCGATGATCGTGTGTTCGATTTGACTACAAAAATCAAGCAACAGCAAGCTTTGCTAACGCCACTACCTGCGACACCAAACCAAATACGTACCTTGAAGAAGCCCAAAAGCACGCAGTACAGACCCGAGTGAAATTGCCAGAAATAAAGCTACCACTTTTTGATAGTAACATAACAGATTGACCTGAGTTCCGTGACGCATTCCTATCGCTAATCGACTCGACGGAGCAGCTAACGGATCGTGACCGTTTTTAAGGGATTGGATTGTCGCCTTAAGAATCAAAATTTTCTTTAAACCATGCCGAATTCAAAATTAACTAATCGTACTCCGCCCCAGGACTCTGATCAAGCTGGTCCATCTGGTTTAGCAAAAACTGAGCCTAAGACCCATTGAGATAATCGACGCCGAGATACTTTTCGCAAGAAGAAGTCTGAAGATACCTCAACACTGGAGAAGAAGGCCATCTACGAACATCTATCCTTTGGCTTTAATAACTTGACTGATGCCCTTTCATCGCTCCAAGTCGCCGTATCACCAAGAACCGTGATTCTTCTGATTACTACTCGTGGTATAGGATTCATCATACGAGCTATCGCTGCACGCCTTGCTCGCCGGAACATCCGTCAGCTTGAGTCAACTGCCCTGGCCGCGGCGTTGTATCGTGTTTCGCTCTTGGTTATCGAAGCCAAAATTGGAGTGGCTAAGGAACAAGGACCAGCCACCCATTATGGAACAAGATTTTCGCAGTTCGACCTGCGATCAAATTCGTAAGCTTGGAGAGCTTGGTGCGAATTTCAGTCCAATTGTCAATTACATCTCATCTCTCGGGAGATTCACTGCGTTTAATACGCGGTATCTTCCCCGTGTCCCGACTCAGTTGGTAGACGAACTTAACCCTATTCCAACTGCTCAATGGTAACGTCCACGCGTTCGTAACGCTGATGGGGACCCTGAAGGAGATTGGCGTTTAGCTAACCCCCAGGTTATAATGCCCGAAGAATATGGCCTGGCACAGTTGCAAAACGACATCGATCTCATAATGGATTCGATTAACATCGTCGGTAGAAAATACCCAAAATACATAACTACCGAAAAGATCGACTATGCAGCTAACGGAAGTCCGACAATATTGGTTAGCTCGCCTGTGCAGACCCTTCGCTGCCGAGACATTGGATCAACGGGAATGAATATGTTTGGACCAATGGTTATGCAACTGATTTCTGGTGTGCATATCATCTTACTGCTCCCGAGATGTACCTTGGATCCGTTCACCTGACCGGCGAACACGTACCTATCTCACCGTGTGAGAATAGGAGTGAGCGCAACGCTGTGCAAGTTATTGCCAGCGAATATACTGCAGCTCTCTCAACGCTGCTTGGATAGGCGAAAAATAGCGACACTTTGTCGCCGGGTAGACTTAAAGGTGATAGTCTAAGCTATAGTTAAAAAGGTTAAACCTGTCTCATTAGCTGGCCCCTTGGCAACTAGAAAAGATACCAGAAACTTCCCCTGGAGATTTAGGAGTAGCTACCCTAATCACCGCAGTTTGCTCTTGACTGCGGAATAGATCGAACGTGTTTTTTCTCTCACAGCAAGAGTACTTTTCACTTTCAAAACGAGCGAGTAATTTGTCATGGAGACAATTAAAACAAGGCCCATAAGGGCCAACACATTCAAACTTGTGTACGAGGGGATTCCGAAACGGCCTTCCCGTGCAGAGGTGATCGATTTTATTGTCGATACGCTGAAGGCTGGAGAGGTCGTCACAAGGAGCCAGATGTGCAGCTCAACGGCAGTTGTTTGCGTCGAGACGGAAACGCACAACATCAGGGGAAGCATTTCCTAACAATCGATGGAACATCGTATCCGCTGCAAATTCTGCTGGAGGACGGTGCAACGGAAATTCGGTTGCACGAGCTTCCACCGTACGTCACGGAAGCAGAAATAGTAGCAGCGATGTCTCGTTACGGCAAGATCGTTTCGATCATGGAAACGCAGTACGGCCCCGAGAGCAAAGTGCAGAGGAAAAAAACCGGGATCATCTTGGTCAAAATCGTCCTCCGCTCACCGACACTCCAAATCGGACCAACTATAACCATCTCGGACGAGCGCACCACGATATCATACAACGGGCAAAATCCGTACTGCCGGTACTGTTTAATGCCCGAACAGATGGGCATGGGATGTGTCTAAAACGGTGCGTTCTTTCCTATGGGACGGATCGAATCCCATTGCCCCAATTGGCCTTCGGACGGTGATCCAGCAACTGGCATACCTTCCGGCAACTACCATCAAGACGAAAACTTTACGACGGGTGATAATCGACAGACTTCCAGATACCAAAGCGGCAATGGAGTCACCTTCCATTGACTGGCTAAGGGTCTGGAAAAACATCTTGAGATACGAATTATCATCCGTCCAACGATTGATGCTGTACCTGATGGCGCACAACAAGGTGCCGCACGGATTGTCGCTGAATAGGATAGTTAAGACGACAGCGCAGCACGAAGAGTTAGCACCGCTCAAGGCCACCCTGATGCAACCCCAAAGATGCATAACAGCGAATTCCGCGAGACGTAAACATCCCCTGATGGAGCAGCGTGTGTTCCCATGCTGAAGAAAATGCAACGTCAGCAGATGCGCTTGTTCGCGCATCAATACCAACGGCCAGCAAGCTGCGCGAGAATTCATTCCAGTGTTACGTTCCAGTCCGGTCTAGTGATGGGATCGTGATCCGGATCGGATCCCAGATCCCGATCCCTGATCGGAGCAATCCGGATCCGGATCGGCAGGCCGGATCGAGGATCCGGATCGAGGATCTGGATCGAAGATCCGGATCGAGGGTCTGGATCGAAGATCCGGATCGAGGATCGGGATCGAGAATCCGGATCGAGGACCCGGATCGGTGATCCGGATCGGGAATCTGGATCGGGGATCCGGATCGAGGATCCGAATCACAGATTCGCATCGCGGATGCGGATCGCGGATCAAATTTGCTCGTGACGTGACTGTCAGCAATAGGATTTCTCGGGATCGTGATCGACTTATGATGATCGTGATCGGGATCGTGATCGTATTTGGGATTGTAAGGGTAACATTGTAAGTAACATGATTCATAGATGAGATAATTTGTTTAATCCAATATCGGTCGATTTTGGTGTTCTTCTACAGATTAGATCATTTTCCAAAATGCCTGGCCCGGGTCGGTTAAATCTTCCACTTTGCAGTGCACGTTTTATATCCGACATTTTATAAAAAAGTTTCAGAATATTCACTCAAAACCTTTAACTTCACACAAACCTTCCTGTTCATGTTCGAGTTACATGAAACCACAATTACATTAGACGAAGGTAAAATACGAAGAAGGATGTAAAGAAGAGTCAGCGTTATAGAAACGAAAATGGGTTAATATGCACTCACACAAATGTACTGCACGTCACACAGCTCTAATACATCTGTACCCACTCAATCACAAATTAATAGATACTTTCCAACTAGCGTTCCTATTTCCGCTATCACAAAAAACGCTCTAGATAAATTGTTAGTTGTAATGATATGCAAAGAATATTTTGCATTTTCAATAGTTGAAGGTGAATTTTTCCAATTGTTTTTAAAAAAGTTAAATCCTAGTTACACTACACCAAGCAGAAAATCAATTACCAACACCCTACTTCCGGATATTTATCAAGATTCGTTGTTCATTGTATGCCATTCAAAACAGTATTAAGACAATAGTAGACGAAGTTAAGCAAATCGTCATGCACTTTAAAAAAAGTGCCCTAGCAACATCAAAACTAGCTGAAGTTCAAACAAATTTTAACATGGAAACCGTAAAACTTAAACAAGACACTCCAACGCGATGGAATTCCACATTTGACATGCTAAAGCGATTTTTTCAAACCAAGGGTACCGTGTGCATAGATTCCCTAAAAATACGCAATAATTTACAAACACAACATTGGAGTACAATAGAAGAATCCATTGAAATTCTTAGTCCGTTTAACGAAGCCACCATAACAGTATCCGCCGAAAAATCTGTAACCATTTCTAAAATAGGACTACTCATAAATATATTGCAGGAAAAAATGGCAAAACTAAACACTCAAGAGCTGACCGACGGTTCGAAAAAGTTAGTTTCTGCACTCATCGATGGCCTTGAGGAAAGATGCAGAAGTACTAGCAATAATGCAGTTATTAAAGAAGCCATGCTTTTAGATCCGAGAATAAAAAACATCGCTTTCAAAAATGATGATATAGGTTATAGAAAGCTTAAAGAATCAGTCATAACCAAAATAACTCAGTTTTACAGTCAAGATAGCCATTCATCCACAGAAACAGAAATAGAAGTAGATACAGATACACAAATGCAGAACTCCATATTTTCAGAATTCATTGCTGTAGTAAACCAAACCAGAGAGAGATTAGACCCTGAGACAGCGGCCATGACGGAATATGATGCATATATAAAGGCAACTATTTTACCGTTCAACGGAAACCCTCTCGAGTGGTGGAGGCAGGAGCATGAGCGATACCCGAACATCTAACATCTAACAAAAACATCTAACTGTGCAAGCTTCATCAGTCCCTTGCGAAAGAATATTTTCAAAGGCAGGTCAGATTTATACCGAAAGGAGAAATCGGTTGCTTCCGAAGAAGTTGAATGAAATTTTGTTTATAAAACAAAATCTAAGTGTAGAAGAAATCAACAAAGAAAAAGGTAATAAGTAATAGTACTCGTTATATTAGCGGCAGTAGTAATAGTGTAGTGTGGTTGTTAGCTAAGTGTGGTTCTTGTTACAGTAGAAATATAAGTATTACGTAAGGTATGGCGTAAGGTATAGAAGGTAATCGGATCGTTGGGATCGGATCCCTCATGGGATCGGATCTGCACATCACTAGTTCGGTCGGTTGACGCATTCGCGCGGACAGATTAGACTAAATAGTTTTAAGTTAGGATATAGAAATAAAAGTTTTTTTTTATGACCAAACGGTCGTAACAAAGCTTAACTGGATGAATCGTGCGTCCTCGGCCTGCTCAGTTTGCTCCCGGATAGAGACTCTGGAGCACAGGTTTGCCCTAGGGTGCTCTAGGTGCTCTAGGGTAACTAATGCCTGGAGCATACTGATGCAAGCTATAGAAGCCATCATCCCAAGCAATAACCTAAACTTCCCATCCCTTCTCTTACCTGTTTTAAGTAACATTAACATAAGTAAGAGGGTTCCCATCCTACGTTCGTTTGCAAACTACATCATCCACATTGTTGGAAACAACAATGCTGTGATTGTTGAAAATATTCTTAGATGTTCTTTGTAAAACCTGTACGTCTTCCTTACATGTACCCCACCATTCTGTAAACTTGTGTTTTTATACTGTTTTAAATAAACAATTTTTATAAAAAAAAAGATAGTAACATAACAGATTGACCTGTGTTCCGTGACGCATCGCTAATCGACTCGACGGAGTAGCTAACGGATTGTGACAAGCTGAGCTACCTCATCGCATCGCTCACAAAAGAAGCGCGGACAGTTGTTGATGCAATCAGCATCACATCGGACAATTATTCCGTAACCTGGAAGCTACTGACCCAGCGCTACGAGAATAAATACGTCATCGCAAAGGCATATGTAGAAGCACTCTTAGATATACAACCCATAAAAAGGGAGTGTGCAGATTCATCAAAAATTTCAAGGGTCCAAAACCTCTCTAAACTTACAACAACAACAACAGATTCATCAAACAAGTTAGTGGATGAATTCGAGAGATGCTTGAGGATGTTGGAAAAGGAAGGAGAGAATACAGAAAACTGGTGTATGCTGATTGTCTGCCGGTTAAGTTCTCTTCTAGACCCAGCTACGCTACAACACTGGGAGCTTCATCACAAATCGACGAACATTCCATCGCCACGCCAACTTAGTTTCATTTATACGCAGCCAAAAGCACAGTCTTGAGTTCATCAGTCAACCATCGCACAACAGAACTCCACAAACCGTGCGCACCATTCATAAGCCACCAGTGTACAGACAACAAGCCATACCTGGGAAGCGTCAAAGGGAGCTTCGATTAATGCGTGTGCATTAAAGCCTGATGCAAACAAAATTTCGATTCTTAAAAATGAAATATCGGAATTACAAAATCTTGTGCGGAAAGGATGCAGGTATCACGATCGATCAGTTCCGCGTAAAGTGTTTCGCAAACGTAGTCTCTCGCGAGGAAGATTGTGTTGGTATCATAGCAAATATGGTAGGATGGCCACAAAATGTGTTATGCTTTGCAATTTTGCATCCAATATTGCAGACAAGAAACTAATTAATTCCACAGAATCTGTTACGGAGTACTCCAACCCAACTCGCCGTCTATTTCTTCATGATGAGGTTTCTATGCTAAATTTTTAATAGACAGTGGTGCGGATGTATCGGTGATTCCCAATTCCAATTTTGGAGTATTGACAAAGTCCAGCAATGTTCTGGTTGCAGCAAACGGAATTCCATTTTCAACTTTTGGAGTAAAGTTCTTGCAGGTGTCACGTAGGTTGCGACGAGCTTTTCCTCACACTTTTGTGCTTGCTGCAGTAAACCATCCGAGCATTGGGGCAGATTTTCTCAACTGGTATTACCTATTGATGAATCTGCGCAACAAACGGTTGGTGGATCCACCCCACCAGACTGTCAACAATCGCGAAAAAAGCGTACAATGGCAACCGTTAAGGAGCTTTGTGAGGATTTTACGAAAATGAGAATAACGCGTGACTGTGTGAGACGCTAGGCCTACAAACCACGGGTGGGAAAGTGGAGATAGCTAACAGAATTGTCATATACCGAGCTAGGGCTGCGTCAGAAAACAACACGCTGGTAACCAATCGCTCGAGGGTCGTTACAACGAGACAATCGAAGATGCGATTCTGGATCATCCGGAAGAAGATCTTTTCCAAACGGCTGTGCAAACCTCGACTCCCGAACGACCGCAACGCGTCTATACGTTTCGGGATGTTGAAGAAAGCATCGAGACGTTTGGGGTGGAAGAAGGCCACGCCGTGAGAAATTGGCTTTCACACCTCGAATCGGTGTCTAAATCAGCAGGATGGAACGAGGATCAAACGCTGATCATGTTGCGCAAAAACACGATTCGAATCGCCAAAAAGTTCAAGATCGTGACGGATTGTGAGGCGTTTAAGCATACTCTAAAGTCGAAAGAGTTGTCGGCCAGAATCGCAAGATGGGCTTTGATGTTAGAGGAATATGAGTACGAAGCGGTTCATAGGCCGGGCTCGTCGATGAAGCACGTTTATGCGTTGAGCAGGACACCAGTGATGATAGTCAGATGCGACCCAATGATAGAGGGCTATCAGACCAATACAAAAAAAATGATCCTGTGAAAGCGATTGGCGATGAGCAATGGTTTGTTGATGAAAGAAGTAAGAGGTCGAGAGGTGATAGTAGTACCGTCGGGGATGCAAAGCGATTTGATACGCGGGGTGCATGAGTCATCTTGGGGCACGTAAACTAGAAGGTATTATCGAACAGGAGTTTCATATTCCTAACGCGAGCGAGAAAATAAAACAAGCAATCGAATGTTGCGTGAAGTGCATTCTAGCTGAGCGTAAAAGAGGAAAAGTTGATGGATTGTTAAACCCGATTGCGGAGGGAGACGTTCCGCTAGACAAGTACCACGTAGATCATTTGGGTCTAATGGACCGGTATGAACAGAATAAGTACAGAAGTATTGGTTTCCCATGATGGTGAAGATGATGGTACAAGGAAAACAGAGAGGAAAAAGAAAAGCAAAATAGGAGATAATCAAAATAATCATTAATCCGGCATATTGTGCTGGGTACACTGAAAACAGCTATCAAAATGTTATTACTTACACCGTTTTCGAGCCCAAGTAAACACCTTCCAGCTGCATCTGAACACTGTTCAACCGTAGGTAAACACTTGACGTCCAACTAAACAGCTGCTGCCTAACTGAACTTCGTTCAAACGAAACTCAACATCGTCCAACCCCAAATAAACATTTGGCACCTCCAAGCTGATATGTTTACATGACATAGATTTAGCTTCTTTATGTTCCTTTCATTTGTAAAAATTAATAGATTAAAAATAGACTAATTTTTTTAATTCAGGCACAAGAAAATTTTATAATAAACTGCATACAATGTAAAAAACATTTTCTTCATGATGACCGCGAATTTGCTATGAACGCGGAAGACAACGATATTACAAGAAACGAGTCCGTGGAATATAAACGTGCAATGACGTCTGGGATACAAAATGTTTAGTTGGGGTTGAACGATGTTGAGTTTCGTTTGAACGAAGTTTAGTTAGGCAGCAGCTGTTTAGTTAGACGTCAAGTGTTTACCTACGGTTGAACAGTGTTCAGATGCAGCTGACACGTGTTTACTTGGGCTCGAAAACGGTGTATATCTTTACAGAAATGTTTCAATTGCCTGGGCTAACACCCCAAACATTTAATTATGATTCAAAGGCGGATAACAGCGGATTAGAATGGCATAAATGGATCAAATCGTTGGAAATCATGTTTCGCTCATGTCGTATTGAGGATGAGAACTGGTAAAAAGAACTAATGTTGCACTTCGTGGGTTCAAATGTGCAGCAAATTTATGAAACGTTGCCAAAATTACCGGGATCCGACATGCGTGGTCCACTGGCAAACATTGACCGTTATACACCAAACATGTCCGCATACGAAGAAACAGTAACTAAGGATCAGATTATGGAAACTTTCAATCTATGTCGTTGCGTCGTGAGTTGCTGAAAAATGATAGGGCTAACTTGGACCAAGTATTGAATATAGCAAAAATATTTGAGATGGGAGCACGCCAAGAAAAGGCGTTTGCTGATGAAGTGCACTGTGAAAAAGAAAAAAAATAATTCTGACAGAGATTACTTTTTCCCTAAGCTGAAATCAAAAGTTGCGAAATTAATTGCAAACTATGCCAAAAATCGAAATATGAAAGACACTCTTACAAAATAAAATTTAAACTAACTGAAACACCATCTAGACCGCTACAAATCGTTCATATGGACATTTTTATCATAAAAGAAAAACATTATTTAACATTCTGCGATAAATTTTCACGATTCGCGATGGCAATACTAATTCGTAAAAGCAATACAATCCACATATTGAAAGCGTTCACTACTTTCATGGCAAATTTAGGAAAACCCAAAGTACTTGCAATGGATCAACAATCATCATTTAAATCCACATTTGTTAGAAACTTCTAATAAAAAAATCTTATACAATATCATTATACAAGTATAGGGCAATCCTCTTCAAACGGACCAGTAGAAATAAATCATCGTACGTTACGTGAATTACACAAAATCTTATCTCAAAAAGAATCTACACGAATCCTTTCTGAAACCTCCAAGATGAACTGAAAACTGAAAACCCTTCTTTCCCAGTAACAGATTTAATCCAACTAGCTTTACAAAAATATAACACGACGATCCATTCCACTACTAAATTTACTCTACAAGAAGTAATCCTACCTTCTATACGGACACCTGACAGTAAACAAAAATCTAAAACATAATCAGAAAAAAACATTGATATATCATAATAAGAATAGGAAATCAATTCCATTAGTTTGCAATCAAGACGCATTTGAAGACACTAGAAGCATGTCAAGAAGTTTAAAAAAATAAAAATTGCACAAAATAATAAAAGTACAATAACTACTAACGACGGACGCAGAGTACATAAAGACGATTTAAAAATTCGTAAAAAGTAATTTTCTTTTGTTTCAGATTTTTGATATGCCTAACACGACTGGACGTCATGATGACTATGACGAACGCCAATATAGAAATACGAGACATAGGAAATCAACCTATATTTTTATTCCAACATGGATCAGCAAGAGTAAAGACAGGATATAAATACTACATACATCAGTTTGACATAAAAAACATAAAACAGCAAGTTTCAGAAATTAATGCTAATTTAAAATTTTGTCTCGCGGGTACAGACGCCGCAGCATTAATTCAAATTAGATTACAAGAACTTGATACCCATTTTAAAAGTATTGACCATATCAAAAGAATGAAAAGATGGGACACTCTTGGAACAATTTGGAAGTACATAGCAGGAACACCTGACGCAGAAGATTTAAGAATCATTAATATAACAATGAATAAGTTAGTTGATAACAATAACGAACAAATAAGGATAAATAATCAATTACGTTTACAAGTAGAAGAAGCAGTTTCAAAAACACAAGAAGCGTTGTCTCTGTTTTCATCAGGGTCAGTAAAAACGCATTGCATTAATATGCTGTTTCATCTCAATTATCTCACAGAACAAATGGAAAAAATAACATTTTTAGCAAAGAGGAGATAGAAACTTTAACACAAGATTTATTAAAGGAAGCAATAGAAATTCACTCAGCAGCCGAAGCCCTGACATACGCAATAACCACCGTCTTATACAACAACGAGGACATCGCCATCATCGTGAAAATGTCGAAACTAGAGTCAACTCAGTATACCAAGGATTCAATATATCCGATAGTCTACAATAATATGCAGATTCATCTGAAACACACGTACTACATCATGTCGCAAGAAGATCTATTCCGAGTCGCCACACTGGATTCTACTATTTACAAGAAGGAAGAAATAGAAACTGAAGAATCGAGATGTATCTCCATGTTATTAAAGGGACTTCCAACAACATGTAACTACACAGCCAACCCAACATGAAAGGAAGTAATCATCGTAGATGATCAACACGTCTTAATTAACACAATGGAAGACTTCACCTTATCATCAACCTGTGGACCATCAAACCAAACATTGCATGGATCGTTCGCTATTTCGTACCACGACTGTAAGGTATTTGTTGATCATAAATTAATCTCTTCCTTACAACAGAAGTTACCTGGGAATCCTATACTGCTATCATTAAATGGAGTAGAAGTCAAAAAACATCTGGAAATTGTAAATCTTACCACAGAGCATCTTCATAACCTTCATCGGGAAACCAGAGAAATGTTGGAGAAACTTCACCTGGAAACCAACAGCATACAATGGCCCCACTGGCATATATTTGGAGGGATTTCCATCCCACTTCTAATTGCCGGAATCGGACTTTTGAGTTATCTCCTTTGCAGAAGACATGTGACGAAGAAAATCTTTTACCGAAAAGAAAATGACGACCAACACCCGCATAACGTAGAAGACATCAGTCTGCGAAACCTTACCTCATCGACCGAAGTACCACAGAAGGAAGCAGTTCAACAGAAGGAGGAAGTTCAACAGAAGTACGAAGACGATCAGAAGGACGAGGACAATAGAAACGATCATGTACGTGAAATTATCAACGCAGAAATCATCGGCTTCAGAAACATCACCTCGGCAGAATTGTTTCGGATGGAACCGAAATCTTAAGGAGGGGCGAGTTAGCGTTAGCGATACATAGTAAGTATGTTTAATAATATCTAGCGTTGGTGACGCAATGTAAGCATATTGTCGAATTTCGGACGTTATCCGGACGATTCGACTCTCGGGAGGCAAAATTTTAACACCTATACCTTCGATACGGCTCCGACACTTCACTGGTGTGCACTAGTGTTTTTCGCGACGTTTGTGTGTAATCGAGTGAAAAAACACCTGCAGTGGCTCTAAATTTGAAAATATCGAATTTCGGTCGTTATCCGGACGATTCGACTCTCGGGAGGCAAAATTTTAACACCTATGTGAGTTTGTGAAATAGGGTTCGAATTTATTGCCGCTTTTGTGTATTCCCGAGCTTTTTAATACTGGTCGCTTCGGGACCCTTTTTCCCCTATTTATATCATTTATCCTCTCTCGCGCCACCTAGCGGAAACACAAAGAACTGCCTAGCCAGGCCAGTCGAATTTAATTTGACACATATTGAGCACAAAAGTTAGCGTTAGTGATACATAGTAAGTACGTTGGCATTAGCCGGTTGTGATTCCGAATCACTAACCGGATTGTCCGTAAACTGTTCCGCGCGATACCTTCGATACGGCTCTGATATTTCACTGGTGTGCATTAGTGTTTTTCGCGACGTTTGTGTGTAATCGAGTGAAAAAACACCTGCAGTGGCTCTAAATTTGAAAATATCGAATTTCGGTCGTTATCCGGACGATTCGACTCTCGGGAGGCAAAATTTTAACACCTATGTGAGTTTGTGAAATAGGGTTCGAATTTATTGCCGCTTTTGTGTATTCCCGAGCTTTTTAATACTGGTCGCTTCGGGCCCCTTTTTCCCCTATTTATATCATTTATCCTCTCTCGCGCCACCTAGCGGAAACACAAAGAACTGCCTAGCCAGGCCAGTCGAATTTAATTTGACACATATTGAGCACAAAAGTTAGCGTTAGTGATACATAGTAAGTACGTTGGCATTGCAAGCATAATGATGATTAAGCATACGAATGAAATAACAAAAATATAGATCAGATCAGATTAATTCAGATAAACGAAAAAGAGCCGCATTGAAAACAATATCCATACGCAGAGAATTCTAATTCTAGGAAAATTAATTCTAAGAAAATAGCCAATATCTTGAAAGAATAAACAGAACAACATTGTAAGGTCATGACGTCATAATTTGCTATGTATAAATACTGTATCGAAATCAATGAATAAATCAGTTCAAGTTGACATTTGTACTCAGGAACAACTCATGTAGTTACCATTCCTTTAACTATCGCAAGAGTGCCCGAAAAGACCGGTTGCAGTTAAAAATAACAGATACGTGGAGGAATCTTCAAGATGGATGTTCAACCGGCAAATGATGCTTACCTAGGTCCTGAAGGCACCGATGGCGAGTTCACACCCATTACGCAGCTTGACATTATGAAGAAGAATGGCTATCTTCCCGTTAGGTATAGAACATATCGTACCATTCTTCTAGATTTCTCCCAGACTTTCTACATGGCTTGGGCTATGGCAGGAACTTATCATGCGCTCATGAAGAGTGGAAGACGTCGATCAGTATATGACATGATGGACAATATAAAGATTATACCCCGGGAAGACAAGATTTCAGTTAAGGACTATGAAATCTTGGGTGCCATCCTCCTAGATTGTTCTCGAGCACGAGAATTCTATGTGAAACTCTGTAAGGGGGCTGATGTAATTACATCGGCAGAAGAGATTTATCAAGGCAAGGACATGAGTTCTCTTATAAATATGGTTCCTTTTCCGACGAACTACAAAACTGCTATTGAATGGGCTCCTTCTATAGATAAAGCTGCTACAAACTCTCACCCGGCGAGTGTCGACCTTAACGTAGGCAGCTTCGTTCCAGAAAACATGGAGGGACCAACTTTTGAGGCACGAGAACTCTTCAATGACGTCCTCAAATTCGATGAGATCGACCTGAACTTTCAACCTCAAGATGTGGATGATGAATATCGCAACGAAGACCCAAACCAAGAACATGTCGCAGGTCCATCCGAAGAACGGCACCCTGTAGAAGGACCTTCGCATAGTGGAGTTCCCCCAGTTCAAAATAGGCAGTTTGTTAGCACGGATTATCAGAAAGCGTTCATACCCGTTCCGTCTACAATCCAGGTAAAACCATTCCTCGACTGGATTTTCCGAATCAAGTATACTCGGGCCACATCCAACATTGGACTCCAGATGTACTCCGACGAATTCATAAGAGAATTTTATGGAACGCAACCAGTGAATGGAGTTCTCCCATCATGGACTTTTGATCCATCTACTGCTGAATTGATATCTCGAATTAATGATTATGCGATCTGGAAAATAAAGGATGGAGGACTATATAGCCGGGAGTCTCTCGGCGTGGTCAACTACGTTGACTCGAAGTTCATTACGGAAGCCATTGAGTCCCTTCAGAAAAAGACCGAGAGAGAATCTCAATCGATCTTCAACATCGAGAATATGATGAAATCTATGATTAGTCATCAAAAATCCGGATCGAAGAAGTATGAGATGGCGGACGTACCAACGGTTATGCCTGTGGCCAAGCCATTGTTTGAGGAGCCCCCTAAAACAAGCTCAGAGGTTCGTACAAGGGAAATCATCATCCCTCCATTCTGAAGTGTTCTCCAAGCTTATCTTTAAAAAAAATCAAGCAACGCAGCTTCGATTCGAAGTCCTACGAATCGAAAATTTGCACCATGCGCTACCGACTTCGCACCACTTCCCCAAATGGCTCCTCTACAGGGCTGGAGACAAAAACCTGCCAACGCATGGACTGGTATTGCTCCGAGCTCTAGTCCACTTACTAATACCAATAACCAACTTCGTAATGCTAATAACGATCTACTCGATCAAAGTGAACCCTATTGTAAAATTTATTAATACAACTAACAAAACAGTAACCATTCCGAAAACTTGCCCTGACACACTAACACCTCTAAATGAATACGACATTTATACTTTCAACAAAAACGCAAAAGAAGGACGAAATGAAAATTTGTTAAACGAATTAAAGTTTGATAAAATAAACATAGACGAGCCGTCAAAAGAAAAATTGATACGGCTTTGCAAAGAGTATAATGACGTTTTCGCTTTAAAATCAGACAAATTAACTCATAACAATTTTTATAAACAACAGATTAGCCTAAACGACAATAGCCCAGTATACATAAAAAATTACAGAATGCCAGAATTGCACAAAAATGAAATTAGTACGCAAGTACAAAACTTGCTTAGAAACGACATTATAAAAAGACCTTCAGTATCACCATATAACTCCCCACTCTTATTAGTTCCCTAAAAATCCACAGCCGAAGAAAAAAAATGGCGACTTGTGGTTTACTTTAGACAACTCAATAAGAAAATAGTCGCCGACAAATTCCCTTTACCCAGGATCGAGGATATATTAGATCAACTGGGCTCCCTCCTGAGTGCGCTTTTCTTTATATCGCTGATATCATCGTCATTGGATGTTCCGTAAATCATCGTAAATCATCATTGCTTAAAAAAAATACTAACTTCATCTGGAATAACGAATGTGAAGTAGCATTTCAAACGCTCAAAGATACCTTAGTTTCGCCACAAATTTTACAATTTCCGGATTCCAACAAATGGTTTGTGTTATGCACAGATGCGTCAAAAAACGCATGTGGCACAGTATTATCGCAACCATACGGAAACATCGATCTCCCGATCGCGTACGCAAGTAGCACTTTCACCAAGGGCGAAAGGAACAAATCTACAATAGAGCAGGAATTAACCGCGATTCATTGGTCAATCAATCACTTCAGACCATATTTGTACGGTAGAAGATTTACGGTGAAAACAGATCACCGCCCTCTGGTGTATCTGTTCTCGATGAAGAATCCAAGCTCCAAACTCACAAGAATGAGATTGGATCAAGAAGAGTATACGTTCGACGTGAAACATATTAGTGGAAAACAGAATGTTGGCGCCGA
>KZ063477.1:11252-35758 GCA_002091835.1 Anopheles maculatus | reverse complement strand
AGTCCACTACTGAGGTTACAGCAGCAGAATCGACAAAAGAAGAGTCCACTACTGAGGTTACAGCATCAGAATCGACAACGGAAGAATCGACAACAGAAGAGTCCACAACGGAAGAGTCCACTACTGAGGTTACAGCATCAGAATCGACAACGAAAGAATCGACAACAGAAGAGTCCACAACGGAAGAGTCCACTACTGAGGTTACAGCATCAGAATCGACAACAGAAGAGTCCACTACTGAGGTTACAGCATCAGAATCGACAACGGAAGAATCGACAACCGAAGAGTCCACTACGGAAGAGTCCACTACTGAAGTAACAGCATCAGAATCGACAACGGAAGAGTCCACAACTGAAGAGTCCACTACTGAGGTTACAGCATCAGAATCGACAACGGAAGAATCGACAACCGAAGAGTCCACTACGGAAGAGTCCACTACTGAAGTAACAGCATCAGAATCGACAACGGAAGAATCGACAACAGAAGAGTCCACTACTGAAGTTACAGCATCAGAATCGGCAACGGAAGAATCGACAACCGAAGAGTCCACAACGGAAGAGTCCACTACTGAGGTTACAGCATCAGAATCGACAACGGAAGAATCGACAACAGAAGAGTCCACAACGGAAGAGTCCACTACTGAGGTTACAGCATCAGAATCGACAACGGAAGAATCGACAACAGAAGAGTCCACAACGGAAGAGTCCACTACTGAGGTTACAGCATCAGAATCGACAACAGAAGAGTCCACAACGGAAGAGTCCACTACTGAGGTTACAGCATCAGAATCGACAACGGAAGAATCGGCAACCGAAGAGTCCACAACGGAAGAGTCCACTCCTGAGGTTACAGCATCAGAATCGACAACGGAAGAATCGACAACCGAAGAGTCCACTACAGAGGTTACAGCATCAGAATCGACAACGGAAGAATCGACAACAGAAGAGTCCACTACGGAGGTTATAGCATCAGAATCGACCACAGAAGAGTCCACTACTGAGGTTACAGCATCAGAATCGACAACGGAAGAATCTGAATCCTCTACTTTATCCGAGACCACGACTGAACCGATAACATTATCTACAATTGAAGTAACTGCCGAAGAAACGACACTCAGCCCAACGCTAGCTCCAGAAACAACTACAATCCCCCAAGTGTCATCCAGTACAGAAAGAGTGCCAGTCACGGGATCCCAAATAGTGACCGAGATATCGAAAGCGTTCGAGAAAATATCGAGTATTTTCGAAACTCTGGCAAAAATATTTTCCGCTAGCATTAAAAATAATTAAGCAAAATCGGTTGTAGAAAGATAAGATCGCAAGTTGTATAAAGGTTGGAGCTGTAAATAAGTATTTAATTGGTAGATAGAGTGAAAAACAAACAAAAAAAACACCGAAGCATAAGCGAAGCACATCTCCAGAGCCCGGTTGAACAATGCAAAACAATCACGCCACACACATACATGCACACACACAGATTGGACAGATTTGGACTTACGTCAACGCTATCGTACGTTTCGCCCTGAAAGGGCTAGGAATTCTGGGACTCAACAACTCCAACCAGTTGCGTGAAGCCGAATGGCAAGAGGAGGAGGAAGATGACGCAACGGAGTAGGCCGAGGTGGACACTGTTCCATCGGTGTCTTCGTCGTCCTCGTCGTCATCGTCGCTGCTAATCGTGTCACCACTTCCACCATGACGACAGTTAAGTGAATACACCGAGGCAATACCCCTGCTGTCTGGGCGCTTTCCATCGTCCTCCTTCACGATCGGTGTCGTCGGTTCAGGACTCGTGACGTGGTAGATGTAGTAGTCCTTGCTCGTGCAACTATAAGAGCGTGCGCATGCGTGTGTAGTAGTCATTGAAAGTGATTTTGATGATTTGTGTTGAATGTGAAGTAGGCGTAAAAGTAAAAGCAAGCAACAGAAATCAATCGGATGGAAATTAAAAGAAAAATAGATGCAATTAATAATTATGCACAAAAACCATCTTCCATATGGCCTAAATAATCCCTCAAGCTCATCATCGATCATCGAAAAGCATACGTTGATACGTCCTTGTGGACGAACTAGACGGCAGAAAACGACAAACGAAGAGGGATGGGTGCCTCGCTTTACTTTCAATTTCATTCACACAACCTTGCTCAGTCAACAGTACTCAAGGCGAGAGATGGATCTTCCAATGTATACCAACAAATCTGGAGCTCAAGTTCCAATGCTTAGACATCAATAACTGAGCTCTATCTGTGTCTCTCTCTCTCTCTCGTGCTCTATTTTATGCACGGGAGTTTCATTAATGCTGGGTCTGGCTCCATGTTTTGCCATCTTTTGCCGGGAATTGGTAAAGTGTTATGATTTGGTGTTCTGTGTTTATTGTTTGTATTTTCGAAAAACCTTTGCCTCCAACAGTAGCCCCTCCCCGTATACTGGCGTGCTGTACTGCGTCTTCCAGCTTCAAGTGCCGACGCTTAGTACAGCTGCAAACTGACCTCGTTAACAACCTTACCGGGCGGAGTGTGTGTTTGAGCAGTGGCAAGGGTGTACTCCCAAGTGCTCAAGGGAGCATTCGGAAGTGTGTTTATCCTTCTCAATTATTTAGACGCTTTTGTTTTCCTTTCACGATCACGATCAGCGCACGATTATGGTCTACTGAAGGCACTCCCCAAACTCCGTTGCACGTGTGTAAACGGCTCTCTCGCTCTGTCTTCCTCTTGTGCACATTGAGGAAAACCCAATACAAGGTACGATAAGCCGGATGCTGGTAAGCCTACGATACATCGCAAGATACGGTTGATCTTCTTCCGTAGATACTGTGATAGCGCAATCGCACGAACCAGCTGAGCTAAGGTTAGGTTAAAAGGCCACCGAAAAATCCGATTGTCACCGGCACACCGACTCGCGGGAAAGAAAGCGTTGACGTGTGGTTGTGAGATTTAGCGCCTGCTTCACAAAATGGTAGTGAGAAATTTGCCAACCACGGTGAATGTGTCAACCGGCGGAACCGGCAGTAAACGTAGGCTTTGCGAGACAATCACTTATCTTTACGGCTAATCTCTGTCGCCGGTATCATCATCGGCCGTCCATTTTCACGGCAGGCAGGCCGCAAATAACGATCCTGTCAGATTAAGCGGAACCAATCCCGAGCGAACGTCAAGTTTCCGCGGCGAAATTGCTAACCCAAATAGTGCGGGCAGGCGCGCACACAAACGACACAATGTTCACTCACTCACTCACTCTGCCTCGCTAAAGTGACAGCTGCACGTCAAAGTATTCCCGGGTGAGTTCCGTCACACAGACGGGATGTCAAACTTTTCAAACACCCAGAAATAATGAAACGCACGACTGGGTGAAGTTGGTGCTGAAGGCATTAGCGAGGCAAAAATGGTAGAGAGAGAGAGAGGACGTCTGTAAACGACGCTGCTACAAATCGTTTGCTAATTTGTTCGGTAGAGCAGCTTTTAAAGCTGAGCCGTCGGAGGCTATTATGCCATCGGTTTTGGTTTTCGATGCCTCACGGGGCTTTTGGGACTATAGTGTGTTGTTTTTTGGGGTGGTTGCCTTGAACGTTGTTGCTTCGTTTTAGGTTTTTGAGGATGCAAGACGAAAGCGATCGAAAGCGAACGGTTTTAAGATGCAATAAATGTAGTTACAAATTGCTTGTGCTAAATTGTGCTCATTTGTTTTACCCAACATATTGACTCAGAAGCAACATGGAGTGAAGTCTTAAAAGCATCTAGAAACATAGTTTAATGGCGATTTTTAATTATCTTGATAGTACATACAACCAACAAGAAGAAATAATTCTTGTTAATGCGTACCGTGTGGGTCAAGGTATTTAAACGCGTGCAACCAAAATTGCATACATTCAGGCGTGTGAATCTAATTCTCCCTGCACACATTTGTGAACGCAATGTTGCACTTAGAAGAGTCCACTACTGAGGTTACAGCATCAGAATCGACAACGGAAGAATCTGAATCCTCTACTTTATCCGAGACCACGACTGAACCGATAACATTATCTACAATTGAAGTAACTGCCGAAGAAACGACACTCAGCCCAACGCTAGCTCCAGAAACAACTACAATCCCCCAAGTGTCATCCAGTACAGAAAGAGTGCCAGTCACGGGATCCCAAATAGTGACCGAGATATCGAAAGCGTTCGAGAAAATATCGAGTATTTTCGAAACTCTGGCAAAAATATTTTCCGCTAGCATTAAAAATAATTAAGCAAAATCGGTTGTAGAAAGATAAGATCGCAAGTTGTATAAAGGTTGGAGCTGTAAATAAGTATTTAATTGGTAGATAGAGTGAAAAACAAACAAAAAAAACACCGAAGCATAAGCGAAGCACATCTCCAGAGCCCGGTTGAACAATGCAAAACAATCACGCCACACACATACATGCACACACACAGATTGGACAGATTTGGACTTACGTCAACGCTATCGTACGTTTCGCCCTGAAAGGGCTAGGAATTCTGGGACTCAACAACTCCAACCAGTTGCGTGAAGCCGAATGGCAAGAGGAGGAGGAAGATGACGCAACGGAGTAGGCCGAGGTGGACACTGTTCCATCGGTGTCTTCGTCGTCCTCGTCGTCATCGTCGCTGCTAATCGTGTCACCACTTCCACCATGACGACAGTTAAGTGAATACACCGAGGCAATACCCCTGCTGTCTGGGCGCTTTCCATCGTCCTCCTTCACGATCGGTGTCGTCGGTTCAGGACTCGTGACGTGGTAGATGTAGTAGTCCTTGCTCGTGCAACTATAAGAGCGTGCGCATGCGTGTGTAGTAGTCATTGAAAGTGATTTTGATGATTTGTGTTGAATGTGAAGTAGGCGTAAAAGTAAAAGCAAGCAACAGAAATCAATCGGATGGAAATTAAAAGAAAAATAGATGCAATTAATAATTATGCACAAAAACCATCTTCCATATGGCCTAAATAATCCCTCAAGCTCATCATCGATCATCGAAAAGCATACGTTGATACGTCCTTGTGGACGAACTAGACGGCAGAAAACGACAAACGAAGAGGGATGGGTGCCTCGCTTTACTTTCAATTTCATTCACACAACCTTGCTCAGTCAACAGTACTCAAGGCGAGAGATGGATCTTCCAATGTATACCAACAAATCTGGAGCTCAAGTTCCAATGCTTAGACATCAATAACTGAGCTCTATCTGTGTCTCTCTCTCTCTCTCGTGCTCTATTTTATGCACGGGAGTTTCATTAATGCTGGGTCTGGCTCCATGTTTTGCCATCTTTTGCCGGGAATTGGTAAAGTGTTATGATTTGGTGTTCTGTGTTTATTGTTTGTATTTTCGAAAAACCTTTGCCTCCAACAGTAGCCCCTCCCCGTATACTGGCGTGCTGTACTGCGTCTTCCAGCTTCAAGTGCCGACGCTTAGTACAGCTGCAAACTGACCTCGTTAACAACCTTACCGGGCGGAGTGTGTGTTTGAGCAGTGGCAAGGGTGTACTCCCAAGTGCTCAAGGGAGCATTCGGAAGTGTGTTTATCCTTCTCAATTATTTAGACGCTTTTGTTTTCCTTTCACGATCACGATCAGCGCACGATTATGGTCTACTGAAGGCACTCCCCAAACTCCGTTGCACGTGTGTAAACGGCTCTCTCGCTCTGTCTTCCTCTTGTGCACATTGAGGAAAACCCAATACAAGGTACGATAAGCCGGATGCTGGTAAGCCTACGATACATCGCAAGATACGGTTGATCTTCTTCCGTAGATACTGTGATAGCGCAATCGCACGAACCAGCTGAGCTAAGGTTAGGTTAAAAGGCCACCGAAAAATCCGATTGTCACCGGCACACCGACTCGCGGGAAAGAAAGCGTTGACGTGTGGTTGTGAGATTTAGCGCCTGCTTCACAAAATGGTAGTGAGAAATTTGCCAACCACGGTGAATGTGTCAACCGGCGGAACCGGCAGTAAACGTAGGCTTTGCGAGACAATCACTTATCTTTACGGCTAATCTCTGTCGCCGGTATCATCATCGGCCGTCCATTTTCACGGCAGGCAGGCCGCAAATAACGATCCTGTCAGATTAAGCGGAACCAATCCCGAGCGAACGTCAAGTTTCCGCGGCGAAATTGCTAACCCAAATAGTGCGGGCAGGCGCGCACACAAACGACACAATGTTCACTCACTCACTCACTCTGCCTCGCTAAAGTGACAGCTGCACGTCAAAGTATTCCCGGGTGAGTTCCGTCACACAGACGGGATGTCAAACTTTTCAAACACCCAGAAATAATGAAACGCACGACTGGGTGAAGTTGGTGCTGAAGGCATTAGCGAGGCAAAAATGGTAGAGAGAGAGAGAGGACGTCTGTAAACGACGCTGCTACAAATCGTTTGCTAATTTGTTCGGTAGAGCAGCTTTTAAAGCTGAGCCGTCGGAGGCTATTATGCCATCGGTTTTGGTTTTCGATGCCTCACGGGGCTTTTGGGACTATAGTGTGTTGTTTTTTGGGGTGGTTGCCTTGAACGTTGTTGCTTCGTTTTAGGTTTTTGAGGATGCAAGACGAAAGCGATCGAAAGCGAACGGTTTTAAGATGCAATAAATGTAGTTACAAATTGCTTGTGCTAAATTGTGCTCATTTGTTTTACCCAACATATTGACTCAGAAGCAACATGGAGTGAAGTCTTAAAAGCATCTAGAAACATAGTTTAATGGCGATTTTTAATTATCTTGATAGTACATACAACCAACAAGAAGAAATAATTCTTGTTAATGCGTACCGTGTGGGTCAAGGTATTTAAACGCGTGCAACCAAAATTGCATACATTCAGGCGTGTGAATCTAATTCTCCCTGCACACATTTGTGAACGCAATGTTGCACTTAGTATATACATCCTGTGATGTAAAATCCGAACATAACGCATATCTGCCCGACGATTTAACGCGATAAACAAATTAAAAAGCAATTTAGTTTTGCACTAAACGAAACCCGGTGAAGGTGCAACAGTACGTGCCACTAGATTATCTTCTAAAACAAACCATTAGGCACAAATCGTACAGATTAGATAAATCACATCAGAGCGTCATGCATTGGCGAACCTCTTCTACGGCTTCTAGGCTTCGCATCTCCACACCCAGAAGGCCACAGCAGCTTACGCTCTATACTGGTCAATGTCGTCTTGCTTTGTCCGTCGGCACGACCCGTTCGTCCAACAACAAAACCGGATCAGAGCCACACTATCTGCTCTTGAATCGCGCTAGCATCGAGAAGTTCTTAGATACGCGTGAGCCTAGATCAACCGATTAAGCCTTCCCTGGTGTAGTGTATAATGGAGTTTTAGCGTGTTTCTGTGGGAGGATTAAGGTTGCGCGGCAAACCGTCGCGTTACACTGTTGCATGGGCTGCAGGGTGTATGGCACACGATCGTGACCGGTTAATGAGATTATGTTGCGTCTCGGAGTTGGAGTTGCTGTTGGTTCTGTCACGCTAGCGAACCCCACCGCACGCAATCGCTTCGGGGACTGCAAAACGAGGGTTAAAAATTTGAAAACGAATTGAAAAATTCGCTCGTTCATGGCCTGCTAACGGCTTTAGAACCTAGCGCCGCTTTAGAATGCCATATGTGCCACGCACACAAAGCAATTTAGTTTTGCACTAAACGAAACCCGGTGAAGGTGCAACAGTACGTGCCACTAGATTACCTTCTAAAACAAACCATTAGGCACAAATCGTACAGATTAGATAAATCACATTAGAGCGTCATGCATTGGCGAACCTCTTCTACGGCTTCTAGGCTTCGCATCTCCACACCCAGAAGGCCACAGCAGCGTACGCTCTATACTGGTCAATGTCGTCTTGCTTTGTCCGTCGGCACGACCCGTTCGTCCAACAACAAACCGGATCAGAGCCATACTATCTGCTCTTGAATCGCGGCAGCATCGAGAAGTTCTTAGATACGCGTGAGCCTAGATCAATCGATTAAGCCTTCCCTGGTGTAGTGTATAATGGAGTTTTAGCGTGTTTCTGTGGGAGGATTAAGGTTGCGCGGCATACCGTCGCGTTACACTGTTGCATGGGCTGCAGGGTGTATGGCACACGATCGTGACCGGTTAATGAGATTATGTTGCGTCTCGGGGTTGGAGTTGCTTTTGGTTCTGTCACGCTAGCGAACCCCACCGCACGCAATCGCTTCGGGGACTGCAAAACGAGGGTTAAAAATTTGAAAACGAATTGAAAAATTCACTCGTTCATGGCCTGCTAACGGCTTTAGAACATAACGCCGCTTTAGAATGCCATATGTGCCACGCACACGCCATAGATTACTTTACCGCCGCTGGAGAAGAACACAATCTGTCAGAATGGTAGAGTGTGCCTGCATACAAGCTGCCATTACCTGTGAACGAAACGAGCAAAAAATAATCAATTAGTAATGGTTAAGTTTTTTACAGCTTTGTATGGTACATTCAATTAAGAAACGATCATTTGGCTTAATGGATGGTTTGCTGTGGATGCGTAGACTCTGATGCTACTTGTAAGTTTCCAACCATCTCTGTATAGGTTAAATGTTAGCCTGAATGAGGCCTATAAACGGTCCTTAGATGTAGATTTATAGAGGAAGGTGTGCAAAAGTATCGATGATCGATCCTAGCAGAGGTGTAAAGTTCGAGCAGCACCATATCGCCATAATGAAATTAAATTATCCCTTTTTTGGTAGCTCACCATCGGTGAGTGGTTATCCAAATTTGCCCAAATCACCTCCCAACCTTAAAGCCACTCGAATTGGAAGTGCTCGATACAGTTAGTAGCTTGTCAAATGCCACAACCAGAAGAACTGCACCCTCAATTAACTTCTCTCTTCAAGTGCAGTAGCCTAAGCTCGCTCGCTCCAAATCCAGTAGCAGCTCCATTATCGCAAAACAGTACTCGAAATATCTTAGGGCCCCCCCCCCCTACAAAGGGGGTGTTAATCTCCTTAAGTGTGTCCCTCCCTCACTCGAGAGGTTCCCGCGTTGTCGCGTTATTGTGGTCCGCTCGGAGTTTGACCTTTTACGACGATTCCTCTTCGCCACCTTTGCCTCGCGCGGTACCGATCCATATTGTTGGAGCGAAATATTAAGGCGTGGTTCGTCACGCGGTACACGTTTGGGGAGCCTACCGGCACCACCGGGGCACCCCAAAGGTGATGCCGAATGTCGTACGTAGTGGTCTGCCTGCCCCGAAGAACGGTCTATTTAACCTCTGCCTCTGCCTGCACGGTAACTCCTTACTGAGGCAAATCGAATTCAAATGTCAACGGTGCCACATGTAGCATGGACAAACAATTCCGCGCGCGTTCATCTTGATACGGTTTGTTTGCCGGTGGATAGTAGATTTTTTTATTATGATCAACCCAAGCAAGATTGCGACCATAATGCACAGTATTTTTTATAGTTCGTTGTTATGAAAAGAGTTTATATTAATTACCAGTTATTATAAATACCACTTAAGAACGTGTTATTATAAGCACTGGAGTAATTTATTCTCAAGTGGTCCTCAAAGTTATAAATCATCACAACCATTGCGCATAGTTGAGGCGTGCCTCGATCATCAATAAGATGATGAATAGTGATTGCGCCTGTTTTATAGTTGCCTTTACTTACTCTGGACATATAATGCAAAATAATGTCTCTGGAATATATTATGGAATATCTTAATGCTTCCCTGTTACAGTACTGAGGTGAATATCGTAAGTACTGGGTGTGGAATTGAAATTCTTGATCGCACCTTTGACGTTTCACAAGAACAAAGAAATGCTTCCACAAGACCCCTACATCTCAAAGAGTGTAATGTTACTGTAACTGAGAATATCGCTTCCTTGGTGGGATCTAATAAACAGTCTATATTTCCACAGGGATTACCCAACACTCGAAAGGGATTCATGTCTTAATTCCGATCGTGAGCATGCTCACGAAAACTGAAGCATCATCGATGCCTTCGAATCACCACTTCTCCTTTTTTACGCCAACATCTAAAGCAGCTAAAGTAAAAGTAGTCCACCGCGAGTGTTTCTTGTGTGTCCCACGAATAAGAGCTGGAAGGAAGATCTTAAATCATTTAAAATCGGATCATCACCAAGTCATGCACCCGAAAACTTTAGCCGAGCGAGCGATCGATTCGCCACTACTGCCACGATCCTCTCTTTTTTGGGATCGTGTTGGGCAGAAGTTGAGCTTGAGTCGTGAGGTATACCATCGCTAAGCTGACTCCGACCGCATGACTATGGGATGAAATATTAACCTAATAATTATTGATGTCTCGCTGGTGAGTTGTGCAAAACAGCAAAAACAAAGGCAGCGAGATTACCCACAGGAGGTCCTACGCTTTGACATGGAGACGATCGTGTCCGCCGACCCTTGGAGACTAAGCAGATAATTAAACCGCGACAAACCTACCAACTTCATCTGGAAACGCTGCAAAGCTCAAATGGACACAGAACCAGAGGTTCATCTTGGAAACCCGAGATCGGACTTTGGACATGGTTGACGGTGTGTGGTACGCAACCCTAACCTTTGAACGGGGGAGAAAAATGGAAAGTGAACCATCACTACCAACTGATGTCAATTTAACGCCGCGTCGTTGTAAAACGCACTATTCGCTCCGCTTGCAAAAGCACAACACGATCTTGTGCAGCGCCGCGCGACAGTTTGGTGTCTTCCCCGACACCTACAAAACTGTAACAACCCGACCAGCATCATCAGCATCATCCTACCAATCAGCCCGTTGTGTGTTGGCATTGTGTAGCGTTCGTGTGGCTTTGTCCGCATCTTTCCCTTGTTTTCACGCGATTGATTAATTGCTTATTTACGTCGCGTCGTCTGGCCCCGTCGCCATCTCCCTTTGATGGTCGTCACTTTTCATAAAGCATCACGCAACTCGGCCAGACACCGAGATGCCAGGGCACCACGATTGTGCGCGTGGAAAATGGAAGAGTTTCCGGAACTCGAACGCACATGATATGGTACCGTGATGGGTTCTGGTTCAACACCTTCCAGCCAATCGGTACGGTCAAGTGGTTGTGGACTGTGAGCACGATGCCACTGTTTGGGTGCGACAAGATGCGATTTGCATTTTAAATTTCTGCTGCAGGTGAACGCACAATACACACAGAGTAAGGTGGTGATGATGGCCGTTGCATTTATACTGCGACTGTGCTCCATCGTAAAAACCGAAGCGCCATAAAATATGCAACTCTCTGGGGTGGTTGATTATTTTATGGCTGTTTGGCTGGACGATCGTAGTAAAGTCCTTGTTTACTCTCGTGTTTTGTACACAACGCATAAGATCATCGCTTTTAGACTCGTTTGTTACGAAACTAATTAGTAAATTTGTCAAATAAAATATTATATTATCTTGTTTTCCAACAGATGTCGTTGTCATATAAACATGACAGGCTCAAAAAATAACTGAAACGTAAGTGTTTGGGTGTTTGAGCTGTTAGTACATATAAGTGCTTCATGTGTGGTTTCAAAAACCTGTCTGAAAGCAACTAACAATCAAGACAATCAGACAGAATAATCTCTTAAAGCTTGAGATTATTCTTCAACTTTCCTTTCCATAATTTTTATAGTACAGATGTTGTTTTCCAGTAGATGGCGCTGTGACAAGAATGAGAACACTCAGCTAGCAGCTGTCAAACTATTATCGATCATAATGCAGAATGTCAGTGTGAAGTTACCCTAATTCTAGGGGTTCTCAATCCATGGCACTGTCAGATAAAGCCTGTCAAAAGCAGCACAGATAATAATATTTTCATTTCCCTTCTAGTCTGCTGATGCGTTTCAACGGCGAAGAGTTGAAACGAAACAAACCCATTTTCTCACATAACTCGGCACAACCGAAGCACTGTGCGGCACCGAACGCACCACACGTTTAGCAGAAAGCCCTTCCGGTAGGGGCTAATTTATGTCGCTTTTAATTGTACTCATTTTGCAAAAAAGAACCGCCCGCATTCGTACTGGCGCTGCATTTTCCCACAGCCAACACACCAGCCGATCATTATCGTAGACGAAGACCCACAGTGCGCCCTAAGACCGGGCGTTCAAAATGTCACTTGCCGGGTGCCTTTCCCTTGAGACCCTAAACAATGTGGGGGTCTCCTCTCTTTCTCGCCGACTGCTTTCCCGACTCGTTTCAAATATACGAACGCTGCGTCTTCAATCGTCGTCTGGCGCAGCTGCAAACTAAGTGGAATGATGCATCCCTTACGCTGCCTCTCGGTATAGAGGCACCGGTATCTTCCGGTAGAAAGTAAAAGCCGAAAGTCGTCAGCACACAAGATCGATCGATGGTAACAGACACACACAAACGCACCGAGTCATCGACAATCGGTTGAATCTGCATCGTAAATTAGTAAGATTTATCGATCTGCAGCGGTGGATCTGCGTTGAGCGATGGATTACGAGGCGTTACGTTCGGCAAAGAAGGCAGACCATTCTTGCGTTGCAGAAGAAGCGTAAGGGCGACCGTTTGCAAACCGTCTATTTGTATCTCTGGGGGTGGGCGAATGCTGCTGTGGACGGTGGTGGTTAAACAAATAAATAAAACATATTCAACACTAAGCCGATGGCAGAAGCAGCAACACCGAATGTGCCACTGAAGATGTGGCAGAAGCATTCCATACACAAGTGCTGGTTGGTTGTGGCCAAAGGGCGCTTGCCCTTTGTAATGATCGTTATTTATGACGGAAATGAAGCTCTCGTTTGCATGTGTCTGTACACTTCCTTCACTGTAAGCGTTATTCACATCGATCTTTATGAATTGTCCCGTGTCATTTGCACGCTGAAAACGTTCTGTGAAGGTGGATCTTATATCTCGAATGATTAAAAAAAAGTTGCGTAAACTATACAAGTCCCTCGCTTGCAACTGCCAAAATGTGATCGCCGAGTCGATTATGTTACATCGTCGCTTCTGCAAGGGAAAAATTAAAAATTACTACCCCGTCATCACTTCCTGTAGCGGCAAGATAAGCAAACAAACCTCCGTCCGGGTGCATCGAATGCACCAAAATGGCTTTTAATTACTTTCAATAAATTTTATCCGCCGCGCAACTGACCGCAACGCGATCGTTCGTTTGCGCCAACCGGTGCCAAATGCGCATCATCAATTTCACTGCACGTGGTAGGAGCCGTGTATCGGTATGGACGCGAATGATGCTGCCAACTTCAACTCCTCTGCTGCGTGATACGAACCCCGTGTGGGGAAGCGCGATTTAGATCCAGCTACGACAGATAAGTTAAACTCCGTGGACGATGATTCGCAGAGGAGGATTCCGGATAACGAAAGGGTCGTTTGGATTGGCATTCCAGCGACGGAGAGTGGCCCACCCTGTGATGGTGGTGGTGGGTTTGCCGATTTTGTTTGTTTGTAAGGGTGCGATTGCAGTGTACAATCGTTTCCGCTTCCTCGTGATGTAATAAGCGGTTGGGAATACTTATGATAAGAAATTAAGAAAGCAAAGCCTTACATAGAACGTAAAATGGGGAATTTATGGAGGTTGGCAAGTTTTGTGCTTTGGACAGGATGATTTCCTTTTTTGAACACCAAACTGTGAGAAATATTGAAACATGACAGTCTATGGAGAGTTGAGAATGAGAGCTTACAAGGTAAATAATGATACTAGATGGTTAATGAGCTACAACCAACGAAGTCACTGATGTGGTTTCCGATACGATTTCTGGAGTATGAGATGCCTGGGAGCCAAGACTATATAAGTTGGTCAAGAAAACTCATCACAATTGCATTGGAGTCACTAAATACCTTCAAAGATAAGGAGCGAACGTCTGGAGTTAGGAAAGAACATCAGACTGCTGAGTTGTACAACATTGCTTAAACCATTATAGAATCCGATTTTGTGCGTATTAGAAACTATCATGGAAAATTGAACCCTAAAACAACTCCAATCTTCTCGGAGTTCAATCCAATTACATTTTGAGGCACACTATGTATATTACGGTAGAATATTAAAGACACCATATTCTTTCCCCGGGCTCATACACCTAATTGAATCATTTCTCACACATTAGCAGCCAAAGCCGCAAGCTAGAAGATTGAGCAATTGCGGTTTCCAGTAGCCCCCAAGTCCCGTGTAGCCACCTATAATATGATATGCACCTTTTCCCTTCGTGGTCCGAACCGAAGGTCAGCCAGCGAGAGGAACCAGATGCATATTGGGCATGCCGGAGTTTTGATTTTATCTGCTAGCATCTTTGACTCTCGACAGTGGGTTTGGTTTGTGGTCAAAGGCACCAGCAGTCTCCGGGCGCACGGTTGCATAACAAAAACCCGAATGGTGGGTGGGTGATTTCTTGGGCTTGGGATGTGAGGCATGGTACGCAGCAAGGAATTCGCATAAAAACCACCCACCTGTTGCTTGCGGTGAAGCAAAATATAGAAGGGAACATGCTCAACATCTACTCTCGTTTGGTGACTGGAGCTTGTAAATCGAGTCTGTGTGTGTGTGTTTTTGCTTCTCGTCTAGCACAGCTAAATGGGTGATCGTTACCCGTTCGTAACCATAAGGGACACGGGCGAACGTCTGTCGTCTGCAGCAAGTAGAAATTAAAACACCTTATCTACAGGAAACATTCATTTTGTGCGGTGTGGAAAAGCTGTCTTAATGAAAATGATAAGAGATAGGGTAAGACAGAGTGAGAGAGTGCGAGGAGTCGCCAATTTGCGCTCACACGTTTGGCATTGGTAAGCAGTGGCATAGCTTAATCGCCACACGCGAACGATAATGCTCGAGCACCCAAACGATCTTCCAATCATCATCATCACCGGCGTGGCTTTCCCTGACAAGCTGTTGCTTGCTGCATGGGGAATTTTCCACGTCCTACTACTGGACGGAAATGCAGATCGTTGCCGATCGAGCTTGGTGGTGTTAATTTCCCTCCTAGAGGTCTCTGCAGGCTTAACAGACTGGAGGCTTACACACGCAGAACGTAACGCTTCAGAGGAGGCTGTCTCTTGCTTGCCCATATTATGCACCGGTCAAGTTGTCGTCGTTGGTGGATTGCGTGAGCAATAATCAGAGGGAGTTAGCCACAACACACCACACACATATCACCTACTCCAAGGGTTCCTATGCACACGCTGCAATTTGAAGATGCAATCAGAGTGCCTGTCTGCCAGCTGCGGTGACTGTCGCTCCTCTGGGTGATGTAAAAATTGTGTGTGAACCCATTACACAATGCACGGTGTTTTTTTTTGCTAGCGAAATTGAGTGATCACTCACTACGTTAACCGGGGTGTGTGACAACTACACGTAATGAGCCTGACAATCATACATCTTAATATCAAACGGTGCGCAGAAGAGGCGGTGTGTTGGGGTGTAGTAACGAGACGTTGAGAGGAGAGATACACAGGAAACAGTAATCGTTTCTATTAAATATTTCGTTAATTTGAGATGTCATGCACATTGGAGAAGACGTGGGGAACTGTGATGTAAAGTACAAGGAGTAGTAGGGGAGAGAGTGCACGAGGTTTCCATGAAAAATGGAACGATGAGATGTCTCTCTATATGCGAGAGGCACGAGAATGAGAACTTGATCTCACGCCGTCCCGAGTGACAGCCTTTCACGCTACCAACTACGCTGCGCAGCACGTTATCAGTGGAGACGTTAAAACTCGATCAGTATACAACACGATCAGCTATTGCATTAATTCTAACGTCCTGAGCACGATCCGCTACAAGTGTTGTAGTATTTGCTGTACCTTTTTGCACATTCCAGACATACTTAAATGTCACCTATGTTAATATTATTCCTTTCTGGAGCACCGAACCCTTATCGCGAAGGGGAAAAGCTTAGCTTTCCCAACACGCTTAACAAGGGTGTGATTTGCAATCGAAAGTCATTTTCCTCTGCACAAGTTGCAACCATTATCAACCACCCTGATTCCATGGCTTGTTAGTTAAAATCCTTTACCATAAAACTCTGCAGCTTGCCGGAGACACTGTGCAATCGTTGTGAAACTATTATTAGCATTAGATAGGGAGACCGTGTACTGGCAACATTGTAGCGAAAATGTTGATGATGCTGCTGCTACTCAGGCAGGTACGTTGCTATGTAATCAGTTTGGATATCTCCATTTTCACCACTTCGGTTGTAGCTGTGTGTTCCAATACTTTGGGCCAGGCGACCGACCGATAGTGGGCCGACGCGGGTTGCTAATAGAGCGACCTGGTTTGGGAGCACCAAAGATCATCCACGGCAGTCTCCGAACCGATTAACATCTCAATGAAGCTGCACTGGTGGCACGGTGCACGGAAATTTACATGCACGAGCATTGATCAGTCTGTTTGTAAGCAAATGCTAATTTTCACCATACGAGCGATAGTGTCTTCCCGAACCCACCCAACGCGAGCTAGCTTACTAAGTAGCGGTACGTACACAGCATGTTGGGGTGTATACTTTCTTCCCAGCAACCGAACAACCGGCAACAAGCTGGTGTCTTGTTTCTTCCTTCCACTTAATCTCCCGAAGATAAAACGCGGGTCGACCTGGCTGTTGCTTTGGCGGTAAATGATCACTTTTCACCGAGGATTGAAGGTCTGGCTGGGTTTGCTCCCTTATCGCGTGCAGAAGAGATTCTCACGATTCGTTGCGTGTTCGCCCGCGAAGGTCGTCTCGGCTTGCTGTCGCCCCGAGCGGTAGGTCACCTCTTGATGGTACGTGGCAGTGGAGCACCAGCAATAAAGGAAGGTAAATCCTTCACCGGATCGATGTTGCGGATTTCGTTGGCGAAGTTATGGTGCTGTTGCCTCAGGCTGCATGCTTGTCTTTATGCGACCGAAACATCATTAGCATGGCGCTGCTATCGCGCGCAGTTCTCTGATGCTTTTCTGGCGGTCGTAACAGATTTAATTTGAATTTATTTCATACACTGCGGGCGCTGCGTTGCTTGACGAAATGATAACGAGCGACTGTGCGGTTTGTGATTTGGGATCGTTAAAATCAGTGTCCAAGTCATTTAAGCGATGGCGCCACGCCCGTTTGCGATTTGCAATGAACGACCGAAAAACGGGAGAAAATGGCAAGAACTTAATTTCAAACGTAATCTGCAGTTGATTGCATTACCATTAGGAATGTATCCTGAACGGGGGTTTACCCTTTTAAATTATCGCAATTTGTAAAGATGTCGGTGCGGGATGTTGGCTAAATTTGGCCGTCCTCTTATCGAATGCTAATTGCAATCAAAGACGGAAACGCCATAATCCTACAGAACAAAACCGATGAGCTCACTGATTTCCGAGTGACGACCACCGTCGTCGGTCTCGGTCGCTGCATCATTTTGCCGACAATTATACACGATTCGTTCGCGTGCAGTAATTGCGGTTGATTGGAAACAGATGGCTTCATCGCACGATCGTACGAGAAATTACTTCATACAGACAGTATTTTTAGATGCCTTGCCGACTTCCCAACATCGCCCCGGTGGCAAAGATGATGACGACGACGACTGCTTAGAGTTTCTTCTTTCCGCTCCGATTGCAAAGCTGAGCGCACCTCGAGCTCCTCTGAAGCGGCTTATTCTCGAAATTGCACTCCGATGACACCTCACGATCGCATTCCAAACGCAACCAAACCGAAACCCTCCTCCATCTTTACATCGGAATTTATAACCTTACCCGGTAGCAGTGTAGGAAGCATTCTTGTGAATTTCGCTCATTTAAAAAGGCAGCAGAAGACGTGCCAGCCATCACCATCGCCCGGGAGACCTGCCATCAAACTTTTCATTATGATTTATAGCATACACACGCATCTACGAGTGAGGCATTTGATCTGATCGGCACAAGGCGTGGTGGTGTGTTGCGCTTACGCTCACTGACTGCCATGGTGTGGAGGTAAAATAATCGTGCTATTATTTTTATGTGATTCGTTCAGTTCGCGTAATTGGAAGTGGAATGCGGAATGCACGAGCGCGTCTCTTCCTATATGTCTGGGTGGTGACGATCAGCGGCGACATCTGTCCATCATCACCATAGCGCTTCCTACGGACGGCGTTCCATCTCCGGACGGAATGTTAACTGCTTAATTGTTTAATTTCCTACTTTTTTCCGAATCCATCCACATCGAGAGATAGACTCAAAGTAGCAGCAGTAGTAGCGGTAGGATATACACTTTGGAAAGAGATGACCTTTTCGGGGAGTTACCGAGACTTCTACATACAAGGTCACGCTGCCCAATCGGACCAGCTTAGACGCTAACGGACGCCTTTAATGGGCACCGAATCCTATAGCTTGCTGAAGTCTAGTTCGCACTCAATTCGTTTGACGCTATAATCAATCAATTCAAAACGTTTTGGTGAGAAGATTTTGATTTTGAATTGACGCCATTCAATTCTGATTACAATATTGTGAAAGTCAGTGCAAACATCATTAATTTAATTTCCGCTATAAAAAAAACATTCTCCTGAAGAACCTTGGAGAAGAAGCAAGAGCAGATATTTGGAGAAAGAAGGAAAGAATTAATTCCCTCATTTTTTTTGCAAACGGATCCAATAAAAGATATGGACACTGTTGCTCTTGTTCTAAGCCATTCTCGTCATTAATTTTAAGTACCTCATGCCATCCCTTAACCTCAGCCCACCTTGATAAGAGTTCTATTTGCTAACCTCCATCCTTTGCAATGGAAAATGTATTCTGCACCTAATGGCATCGAGCGAACCACTTCATGCAGAGATTCTCGAGCTCCCGGGTAATCACTAATCTCCATAGGCGAGCAAATGTATGCCGGGACGGTTTGCTAACGAACAAACTGCTTCTGAGCTATCCCGTATCTTTCCGTTTTGCTACCGAAGGCCTCTTGGACGCCTATAATCGACTTGGTACGCCCTCATCTCTCCCAACAGATTCTAAAATCATCACCACCAACATTCGCGCTTCGCGCCATTCGACCGGAGCACCTTTGCCTGGTCTTTAATTAGTTAGTTTTCGCCCTCGCCATCGATAATATTCCGTGTTCTGCCTTTGGGTCGTTCTACTCGTCTAGGGTCCCGTTGCTCCAGTTATTGGCGTGCCATGGCCGAATGTTGGAAGATACATATTTTGCCCCACCTACTGAGCAACTCCCTGCGATGACCCTGACAGTGGAGCATACCTCCCTCGCGTTCGGTTGTCAGCACGAGTACCTACCTAGAGTTCGCACAAGCTCCCCGTAAGAAGTTTGCCCAGAGGTTCCACACGGCTAGAGCTCTTGCAGTACCCCTTAACAGGCCTTAGAACAGACACTCAACCCCTACGGCGACCATCCTTATCGCGCCTCGACGTTCTCGAGGTCGAGGTGTAATTTAATATCCCGACACGATTCGCATCCCGCGTTCGACCGATTGGCTGCTACCATTCGGACACTGGCAGTGCAGATGCAGCCGAGCAAGACCACCATTTACCATGCAACATTCCACCGGGCAGGGAAGCATGGCCACTAAAAACACAACACCAAACGAGTGTAAAAGCGAACGGCCAAAGAAATTGCAGAGTGAAAACAAGCGAGCAAGAATGCGGCAGTGGCGCAGTTTGCGTTCTTCCGGGGTGGCAATTATTTTCTCGTTTGAATCAAAAAACTTCTGCCACACCCAACGCGCAAGAGGAATCGTAGAAAATGGTTGACCCGATCGATGAGTGCATATGGGCAGGCAATGGTAGACACATTTGTCGGGATCCCAGAGATCGACATTGAGGCAAAAACAGAAGGTTAAAAATTGCACAATAATGGCTACATGTCAGATGATACGAATTACCTGAGGATCGGTGTAAAGGCGCCAACCGTACACATTCTTAGACGCTCGGTGGTCAGTGTATGGAGATGATGGAGTGTAGTTTTACAGGAATAGGGTGGCTTCAAAAACGAACAGAGTGTAGTTACCGTTAGTAGCACTCACACGTAATGCCAAGGGCATTACGATATAGATCACGTCTTCCGAATTTAAAGCCCCTTCGTAACTTATGCAACAAACTGTGTTTGACACTTCACGATCAAGAAATGCATCACCGGCAGGTCATAGAGAGAAGAGAGCGAAAGATACTCACTTTATGACGCTTACTCGTGACTGGTGACGTGGTTGAAGTCACACAAAAGCAGCATCATAAAAATTCCATGTGATGATCGTAAAATTCGGTGAAAAAGCAGACCGACCGAAAAAAAGCCTTACCCGGTTTAGTTATTAAAAATCGAAAAACAATAACCCTAACAGACACACACACGTACGGAAAAAGGCCGCTGTTGAGCTTGAGCTGGAATGTGACGTAGCGATTTTATGTGCGCAGTTTTACGAGCACCAAAACAATGGCGAAAGGACATAACCCTTGTGTGTTTGTGCGACGGATTATGATACCCGAATTGACACTAAAGATGACGTATGGCCGCACAAAACCACGCAACTTCGTTCTGTAGCGCCGCTCTGGCGTTGAAATTAGCTAAGAAGAGAAATAATTTATTCCGTGTGGCTCATGTTTGTGTGACTTTTGCTGTATCTCTCACAACACACCCAGCAAAACCCGCAAAACAAAAGGTTTTGGAAATCTGAGCAAACCGAAGAACTAGTTTTCCAACGCGATCGAGAAAAGGCGTGCCCTCGCTGCCGGTAATCGATTTACATAAACATGAATGATATGCGTATGATAATCGTCGTTTTGCGTGTGACTTAAACGGTCACTTTTCTTGAGCAGCAGCAAACAAAAAAAAACCGACCCGAGTCCGACATTTAACGCTGTTTGTTTTTCGACTTTGGCCCCACATCGATCATATGCGCTTTATCTGGAGCAAAATGGCAAAAGCCATTGGCGTGAGGCGCACGGTGACATTATATAAATGACCCGACGATCGATAAAAATGATGAGGTGCCAAAGCGTTTTGCCTGATGTATAAGTAGGAAGGTGGACTAAGTATGCGGGGTGGGTAGTAGACGAAGGGGACGACTATACCCACTAATTCCTCGTGACCTTTTTTGTCCCTCTCCAGATGGCGTTTCGGTAGCAGACGGCAGAGAGATTGTAATTACACTGAGAGACCCAGGCGTTGATGGAGCTCAGATGCTAATGCCTGCCTTTACTACCCTTACTTTCAACACCTCATTTTCGTTGCGGGAAGAGATTCCCATAGGCTTAGAGGTGTGTGTGTGTGTGTGCACGCGGTAATATCTTAAAGCTTTCCAATTAACTCAAGGTCACAGCCATGGCAATTATTCCTTACGCGCGCCCGCCAGCTGATGAGATGAGATATACCAGCAGAGACCGCATCAGCAAAGTACATCTCAGTACAAAGGCTTTTCAGCTAGAGCTGGTGGAGTGCAAAATACCCTTTTTCGCATCTTATCGATAGCCTTTCGAGATAAATGATAAAAAATGGCTTTTCGCTACCGTTGCCTGTCAGCCTCAATCGATTATGAGCAAAAGAGAAGCATTACGAAACATTACTGCCCCCTCCCCTCCCTTTGGGGTCATCTCCCGGGAGATGGAGCCGACGGTAAAGCATTATTCTGATAGGCTGGTAAACATACACGCGCATGACATAATATTGCGCGATGTCTCGATGTTGACCTCTGATTTTGCCTGCCAACTTTGCATCGCACAGTGAGAAAGACAAATGCATATTATGGAGAGAGAGAAAAAAAAAGCACAAGAAGTCCCGACCACAAATGGCAAACCCAAAGGTATCCCGAAATCGATGCATAAATTATGCTTTTCATTCACCCGATGTGTCATGTGGCATGTCAAGTGTAAACGGTACTTTTGGTACGAAATGACACAACACACACTGTGTGAAGTGTAATTTAAACATTGTCTGGGGAACGAAAAGCGTGACGAACTTCCAGAGTGATACGAGCGAGAAACGATTTTGTGACCGAATAATTGATCGATCGATTGATCGATCATTAAAATTACCGAAATCGACCTATATTCAACACGATCGGCGATTTTTGGTCGTTGTTTTTTGCTCGCAGATAACAGAGGGCGCTACCAACTCGCGTGCATGACATTTATCAAGCGCACAGAAAAAAACCGCCCGTGTAAAGAATTGAGAGCAGGAGCTGTCATGTGGGATACTAAAGGCCTCCGAAACACAAAAACGGCCTCGGGCATCTCTCTGCGATGAGTTATGAGGTATCGTAAAATTTACAAACAATTAATGCTGATTGCAACGCATCAGAAAATGTACGTCGAAGGGCTTACAATAAGGGGTCGTACAATAATTTAGGTCACACTGGCTAAACCCCGGTAGCGGCAGTCGGTAGTTCATCACCGATCGGAGAACTTTTTCTCTTCCCAAGAGTTCCCAAGAGTTCATACCAGGAAAGGGTTGTAAAATTTACGACCCTTAAAGTTCGTTTCAAGCTTAACCTCGATAGCAGAAAAAAGTTGATTTGTTCCTTTAGAAGTTGAGTTCACCATTTTTTTCGTGGAGAGATCTCTGTTCAAAAAGGGCACCCTGACACCCTGACACCTTCTGAGGAACTGAGTGCTAGATCTTCATCTCCTATACGTTAATGGTTAGCTTCACACAAGGTCGACAAACAGTGTGGTCACTAATCAACCTACAAGCACAAGGAAGAGCCTTTAATCTGCCTCATTATGCCACACTGATATAATTGTAAAATCATGTTTTCGTCTCCAGACTTACTAAACAAAGATCTACAAACTCTCGTTCAGGAATCATCGTCCAGATATCAAAAAGCAATAAGGAACTCTGCCGTCCACAATCGAAAGCTCGATTATTACCGCAATTATGCTGACAGCGACCGTTTGTTCTGTTTGGCAGGCACATTTGTCAACTTGACACACTCGGCCTGGTTGATGGTGGCATTCTGCAAAACCGCAAGCTCACCCCATTTCTCCATTGGTGGTTAAATAATAGTAAAAAAAAAAACCATGGTGACGACGTGCCATTGTAGTTCCTTGAGTTGCATCTTACGATGTAATCTCTACAGGAAGAAGAGGAGACCGTTTCCTCGGAGAGGTCAACGTGCACATGCAATTACATTAAATTGTCGTGGATGGAAGAAGAATGGAGCGAGACGAGACTTGACGCTCATTATTGGGCTGATTGAGTTTTAATGTTACTCGCTTAAAGCTTTTGCTTTGTGAAGGATGTGATTTATTTTGTCCATTTCGGAGATCTTCCGAGGACTTTCTTAGTTTAAGAGTAAGTTATGGGAGCCCAGGCAGTGAGGGCCTAGGTATTACCAATAAACAATATTGAAGCTAAATTTCTTGCAATTAAGTGACTAGTCAATGAGCTCGTTTTGATGTGCAATGAGTTACTAACCCAATGAAAGCTCACCATAAAGGCGATGTCCTACATATCCAAATATGTAACATACTTTTTCACTTAATTTTACGTACTTTGAGATATTAGACGACCTGTAACTTTCCAAGAGGTGTAGATCCGTTTGACCTTAACACCACCCTCATTAAGGTGAGATCGCCCAAATGATCCTTACATATTTTAATTCTCTCCTTGTACGCCGAGCTACTGCAAGCAATAATGTTTTGCGTCATAACTATATTTTTCCGACGCTAAAGTATCTGCCGGGCCAGATTTAATAAGCCCGCCAAAGTGCAGTGTGATATCGCCTTTTTGCTAAAATTACCTAACTACCGTTATTTTCACACCCGCGTTGCACCAACCCAGCACACCTCAGCATCAGGCCCACCGCAGAACTCTTTGTGTATGTAGCACAAAAAATGATAATTTGACAAGCCACCTTCGGCCGCTTCTCGCGACTTTGGAGATCATGGGCGATCGTCGCGCTCAATCAACTCCACTGCAATAATGGAGACCGCAACAGCATGCCTACTACCTCCGTTTGTAATTTTCGCCCCGATATGCATTTATTTAAATTGATAATGCATACTGTCCTGTTGCGGACCTTCGGTCCACCGTCCCATGGCTTCGGCTACAAAATAATGTGCAACTCGAGCAATGTCCAGCAAAGAATGAATGGAAAGAATAGCGTGGCGCGGTAGCAAAAAGGGCGGACGATAATACAATGACCGCACCTTTGCAACGCGTGTCTGTGTGTGTACATACATGTGTAGGAAGCAACGAAACGACGCAGAGAACCGGTACATTCGGCTGGTCATTCGAAACTTTGAAGAAAACATGTACTTGTCCACACGACACACCTTCTTGCGTTCTGCCGTGCGGCTATAAAATGTATTACGAAGTTTGCCGGACGGTGATCCTTCTTGTTGCGAGTCACTGTCACAGGGTCATATGGTTCCGGGCGACTAATGCCGACTAACTGTCCAACCGTCCAAGATTGGATCTCCACAGGAGGTCTGGCTCTAGAGTGCCACAATGCAGCCAGAAACAGTGTGGTACCTCCGATCAGAACACGGGCGATACGGATGTATTGCCAAGAGTATCTCTGCTGGGTCAGTAACGGGTTCTTTCCTGGTTCTTTGTAACGAGTTTTGGTGGATATGGCTGGAATTCGTACGTTGTCTATAAGAAGACATAGCAGAGGATAGAGCTTACACATTTTTTTGTTG
>KZ063476.1:17556-53950 GCA_002091835.1 Anopheles maculatus | reverse complement strand
ACGCCAGAGCAAAATGGAACGGCGGAACGGATGAACAGAACCCTGGTAGAAAAGGCTCGATGTATGCTGAATGATGCCCAAATGGGAAAAGAATTTTGGGCAGAAGCGATATCAACGGCGGCATATTTAGTGAATCGTTCGCCGACAAGAGCTATTGAAGATAAGACGCCTGAAGAAGTTTGGACTGGAAAGAAACCTGCTTTGAAGCACTTAAAAGTATTTGGATCGACTGTGATGATTCATATACCGAAGGTCAAGCGGAAGAAGTTTGATCCGAAAGCAAAGCGAGGAATTCTAGTTGGATATTGTGAAGACACGAAAGGATATCGAGTGTATTATCCAGAAAAGAATAAGTTCGATGTTAGCCGTGATGTTGTGGTGATTAGCGAAGAATCAAAACCAGAATATTCTCATAGTGTGCAACCAGTGGAATTCATGGAGTTGATCACGGAAGATACGGTGATGCCGATTGAAGTTCCGATTGAAGTTGAAAACAGTTGTGAAGAATCAATGCAACATGGTGCACCTGCTGAAGAGATGCAAAGTCAGCTGCGGCGAAGCGGTCGAGAGCGTTCGACTCCTAACAGGTATGGTGATTATGTCAGTTATAATACCATTTGTTCTCAGTCGTCCGATATAGAAGACATACCTCAGAGTTATGAGGAAGCTATCCAGCGACCAGATCGTGAACGCTGGATCGAAGCCATGAAACTGGAGATGGCGTCTCTGTATGAGAACAAGACGTGGACAATCACCAATCTACCTGAAGGTCGAAAATCTATTCGTAACAAGTGGGTTTTTGCTATCAAGAGAGGACCAGATGGCAAAGTGAAAAGATACAAAGCAAGGTTAGTTGTAAAAGGATGTTCACAGAAGCCTGGTATTGACTATGATGAAGTGTATGCTCCTGTGGTGCGATATTCAACAATCCGATATCTGATGGCAGTGGCAACGAAGTTCGATATGGATGTAGACCAGATGGATGTGGTTACCGCATTTTTACAAGGTGAACTAGATGATGAACAAATTTACATGAATCAACCCGAAGGATTTGCAGTTGCTAATGGCAAAGTATGCCAACTAAAAAAGGCGTTATACGGTTTGAAGCAATCAAGTAGGGTATGGAATGCAAAACTAAATGAAGTTTTACGTGAATTTGGCCTGAAAAGATCGAATGTGGACACATGCCTGTATTGGATGATGGATGGAGCGAAAATGTTGTTTGTGACAGTGTATGTTGATGACCTATTAATTTTTACGAATGATGATCGATTGAAGAAACACTTGAAGAAATTTTTGATGCAGCGATTCAAAATGAAGGATTTAGGAATGGCATCACATTGCCTAGGTGTTCGAATAAAGAGGGATCGATATGCAGGAACACTATCCTTAGACCAGCAAGTGTACATCGAAGATATCGTTCGACGTTTTGGATTGAAAGATGCGAATCCAGTGGCGACTCCAGTGAATGTCAGCCTCAAATTGGATAAATCAATGTGTCCAAAGACGGAAGCTCCTTTTCATCTGTCCGATACATTTGATCGAGCTGACAGAAATTTTCTGCTTACCACTATAAGCTCGTTGGACTTTAACTCTGGACTAGTGAGACTTCTAAATATAGTTGATGAGCAATCTTCTTCCCAAATCCTTGTAAATTGTATTCTTTTCACTCCCTTTCCCGGCCAAAGTTCTGTCCGCCAAGGTGACCCATGTTTCAATGCACCTATTTGTCCTGTACATCCTTCCTCTCATCACTAGATTAGAAAGTGTATACTGTGATCAGGATGATCAGGTCATTGCATATGCGGACGATATCTCGGTGTTGACCACTTCCCCTTTCTAACTGGAAGAAATGTGTGAAACGTAGTAGCCTGTAATACACGATTCATACGGAATGAATTGTAGTAGCCATTGTAATCGGCTGTATATATATAGTGTAACTTCAATAAAGAAGTTAGTTTCTGTGCAACAACTCTGCTAAGATTTTTTTTATAATTATTATTAATTAAAAATATTGCTCCTCTTTGTGTTTGAAAACCTGTTCATTGAATTGTTGATTTGATAAAGATATTTTTGAATTTTAATAAAGTAAAAATCCTTCATATAGAATAAACATTACAAAACAGCATAAACAACGAAGCTGATGTTGTTTGTACATGTTGGACAGCAAAAGTTTTCTAATTCTTTCACTAAAATGCACTGGACCACTGCATGTTTACATGGAAATTAAGCAAATTCAAAATGAGTTCTTTTACCAACTCAAATGGCTTGCCGATGTACGATCACCATGGTGCAATTTTTTCGGCACTGAAAGCTATAAAAATAGCAATAGAAAAACTTACCAGAAGATGTACCAGTGCATCCGTAAAATGAACCTTTGCTACGTCCGGTTGCAATGGCGCGCTGGGTAATGCCACACGGGTGGACGACGGGTAAGTGTGCACATATTTATGCAAAATGCAAACCCCTGCGGTGGTCGTTATGGTTGTTACGGTAAATAAGATACACTACCCACGGCCACAGACACCTCAACGTGGACCACGTCTCCCGGTAGTGTTTACATACCCGTATCCAAAGCACGGAATAGGTGCACTTCTTTCGGTTTGCATGTTTCTTAACGACATGCAAGAAAACAGCATACACAAACACACAGTCCTGCTAAAACGAAACTTACAAAAAACAGATTCTCTTCTTAGGAAGAAACCTCAAAACCAATACCAGCAGAATCTGGCAGTTTTCTTCTAGAAAACTCTTCAAAGAAAACCTGAACCTTAACGCGTACCGGCACGAAAAACTCGACGATGACGAAGAAACTCCAACGATCTCCGTTCGCGTGATGTGCATGCAAATCGGGAGTACAACAGCTCCAGCTGGCACAGCGCACCGTTGGTCTTGCGTTGCATTTATGCATCCCGGCAATGTGTATGCGAAACAGCGTACCCGTGCACCGTCGTCCTGGTGCATTCGGTTTCGTTTGCAGCTCGAATGCATTCCAAAACTAGACTGGTGCACTAACCGAACGGCAAACCGAAACCGTCATGCTCGTCGTCCCGGTGCACACAGGTGAGCTGAATCGAGATTGAATTATGCTTGCCTCTTGCCGACTCGGTCGTAACCAAGTCAAGTCAAGCCCGCGAACCTGCCCCGACGAAGAACTTCCGCGAGCGTTCTGCCATCCCCTTGGAAGCCCACACCAACAGATCCGAAAGTACATCTCGTTCAAGTGCAATTTATTTGCCGTTCAGTATCGCCAACTGTGGGTCACCACTCCCCACAAGTCTCTTCTCTCCCAACCAGCTAAAGCAGAAACTTCAACTCCATCAACGACGACAGAGTCCGAGGGCCATTTGGTAGGGTAAAATCTCGCAAACGGGACGTGCGCGTCCTCTTGCAAACGTCATCCACCGGCTGGAACGTTTATTTGGACGACCCATCTTCATCAAATGATCGTAAATTTGGCGTCAATCCGTAACCGGCCAAAGCGCAGTCGACGTGATTCCAGTGCAACGTGAAGAAAAGTGCTTTCTAATCACAAGCGAATCGGTAAAGCGACCGCCGGCTGCATAAATCCTGCCCGTTTGTGGTGCTTTCCATCTTCGCAAACGGAGGTTGGCGAGATTTATAGGTTCCAGGAATGTCCAGCCAAGTGTTTTGCGAAGAAATATTAGCCCTTTCGGTTGGATATAAATATAGTAATTAAATTAATAGCAAACCGTACTCATTTCATCAATATAAGTCATTGTAAGAAAAATGAAGGTATTATTTTCTAAACAGAGGAAATTTTTAACATAATTTGTTTTTATTTCTTGCATACTTTTTGACAAAATGCACGTAAAAAATTTATTAGAATTTGTGAATAATGTATATTTTTTTGTACATTTGCAAAAATTGTATATTTTACTGTATCTATTGCATACTTTTAGGCGTTTACGATTAATGGCCTGATCTCATCTCAAAAATCTACTTGAAGGGTTTCGATCCACATATCTACTTCTGAATCACAAAAATGTTTTAATGCAATAATACAAACAGAGCGTTTAATATTGCAAGTTGCTGATGAAACTTGGCTATTATATAGTGGAATTTAACATTCATTTAGGCGAAATTTGCAACGCAGCTATAGAACTATGCAGGTAGTGCGGAAACTCTGTCAAGCGTTTGGTTAGCTTCCCTATTAAACTGGTGGATTGAAAAATGTCATTAAATAGTTGATATCATATCGTTCAAATTTGAACAGGTTTGACACGAAAATTAAAAGTCAAAATTGTTTGCAACACGTGTTTTGTAAACCATATTTGATTGAAATAATCCACAACCCCGTAGTAAATTTTTCATCACTTATTGCTATATTCCATTATATGATTGCAAAATTCCAAAAAGGGTTTGCAATATTAAACTATTGGTTTGAAACATTGTGGGTGATTTGACATCCATTCACAATTTGATTTACATGGCAAATTTGAAGAAAACTAAGAAAAATATCATCAGATGAATGCGTATGTTCACTTGAAACTTCAAACAAAATCCATCAACAATATTATTGAAACGTGTTTACATAAGTTTAAACGGAACGATGCTTAAACCCAAAACATTATTCATAGCTTAATTCTTCAACTAAATCAAAGATTAAATCACATCAACCAAGCTCATAAAGGCTTAATACTTTCCGAGTCCCGTCTGCCTGCCAAGAATGGATCGATTCATTTCCATACCGAACGACAGCAATTGACCACAGCAGTTACCCAAGCATGACTTCTTGCATGTTGACGTTCATATCCCGCCGACATCACACCACACACACACAGGCCACTGAGAAAAAGAAAACTGTACCATGTCAGCAACTTCTCACTTCTGAAAGGCATCATGCTGGATAAAGTTGTAAAAAAACAGTGAGAATGTAAGCAAGCTGATAAAAGAAAATAGTACAAAAAAAAATCCCCACAACGCCACCACTTCCCAGCTTTCTTTGACATGGCGCTTTACCGGGTGTACCGGGTCGCCGGTAGAGTTGCTCACTTTGCAGCTCCCGCCTTTCTTTTTTTTTACTCAAGGATACGTGTTCAATCAAACTTTCCATGGATCGTGTTGACGTTGCGGATCTTTGCGGATGGCTCTTGAGTGAACGTGAGTGTGGATTGTAAAATGAAGCGTGGTTGTTCGTGGGCGGTTGCAAAGAAGCGAATAGTTACAAGAAATGTGTTTGTGAGTGTGTGATGGAAGGTTTGTTCTTTAGGGAAAAAAGGGTATCTACAACTATATTGATGATTATATGGGCTTAAGAGGGTAAACGAAACTATGTGCATGTTTTAATAAAGAACACGGAGAACCAATATTTTATAAAAGCTTCGCCACAACACATTTTACAGGGAAGAATAAAGATAACATCAAAACTTTTATATGAACAATTTAGATGAAGTTTTCTCTGGCTAAACGTATCCCCAAAAAGAACTTCCAAAACAACCGATTAAACCCATTTAAACCTTCCAATAAACAGTGCCCAACGGGAATAGGGCTGTGAAAGGGCGAACGTAAAAAGTTTCTTTCCCTGACGTTTCCCAGTCTTATTAGGACAACTCAAGTTTTTCAACTCCAGTGTTGCTACCTTTGCCGAAGACTCAGGCACCCCCAGTGAAGGGTGCATGGCTGTGTCGGTTTCCCGTCACATTCCCAAATGGTTCCAGTTCGTGACAGTCAATCAATTGAAGCGATTGCAACCGAAGGAACCCGGAGGAAAACCCGAAAGCTTTTGCCTTGCCTTGTACTTCATTCATGCCTCTAACGAACTTCCCCCCAAAAAAAATCCAACAATCCAACAACGAAAAGCGCTACACGAAACGAAGGTTTGACATGGTGACATTGACCGGGTGTTGGGAAGGAGGGCAACAACAACAACAAAAAAAAAACGATGGAAACTTTTTGCTTCGAGCCAAGAAGCTAAAACAAGCGAATCCAGACGTGAAATCGCACAGGGAATCGTGTGTGTCAGTCAGTCAGACCACCCGGAGCAGGACGCTCGGTCGGAAATTGAAAGCGACGAAAAAGAAATATGACAGCTAGTTGCTCTTCTAAGTGACAGTTTCACAGGGGTGGAAATTGGGAAAGCTAACATCTGCTATTGGCACTTCAACACGTACGGCCGATGGGGTGTGAAAATGCTGCTTTTACAGTTTAAATTGAATCACTGACGAGTGCACGGATCGACAGAGAACTCATACCGGGACGGTCATTAAACCGCTTTGCCACTGTACAATGGTGGCTAATTTAGTTTCTTTCAGATTTACAAAGGATGGTCAAATGCAGTTTAGAAAGTCCTGCTGCCCTGTGCAAAGGTTTTGCATTTTCCGGACTGTCAACGGAGAACACCGATGAGAATTTACCGCCCTCCGTGCAGTCCAGTTAATGAAACACGGTCAAACAAACATGGTTGGAATTAAATTATTAACCTACCGGGGCAACAAACTAACACATTCTTCGAAATCCCAGGCACCGTCCGTAGCAAAGGGAGCAAAGATTTTCCCAGGAAAAAGACTTTCGAACACGTTGTGTAATTCATGCGAAGGCTCAGACATTAACTTCCTGCCATGGAGCAGATATCGTTTGGGGTTCCGAGTCATGCTGGAGAGTACCTTGGAACGACCGAATGTGACCGCTCGTGTAGCCGTGTTTGGAGTTTGCGAAAGGTCGGCCCTCGGTAGTCCTACCAAACGAAGAAGGCCCCCTGTTTGGCACAGGTTGTCAAAACGGACAGGTAATTTATCAGTCCCGGGCCGACATTACAACCGAAGGCATGCCGAGCGTATCATCCGATGGGATACCGGAACGTTATTGCTCATGCTGCTCGAGGCATTGTGGACACATCCGGAACCTAGAGCCTGGGAAACTACACCGATCTCGGAACCCTTCCCGAGTGTGACTTAACGGTTTAGACCAACGTGTTTCGTGTGCGGTACGGGACGATTAGAAAGGGGAAACGTCACTGTGGAGCTGTTAGTGCTACGAGAGCAAACGGATACACCTTAAATAGATAGCCCAACATGGTAGCTATACAATATTAGCCTCATGCTAGCCGTACGTGCGATTCACAGCATGTCCAACACAATTCCTTTCCTTCGTTCGTGCTGGCGTACCATTCCTTCCCGTACTTGTAGGGTTAAGCGATGGGTAAGAATGCGTAGATTAGAATGAAAATCCGGTACTTTGATTTCCCCCGAGAATTGTGCCAGACGTCGATGCACACAAACACACACACCTGTGCCCAGGGAGCTGAGGCTGAGTGAAATTTGTAGCCTGTAAAAGCATACCGGAAAGATATTGACGCAAACCTGCTCCTCCCGGTATCCTGGATGAGGATATTGTTCAGCAGATACATTGACCGATTTACCAATCACAAACGTTGCCATCATCCATTATCTCATATCTCGGTGCTTTTTCCCATTAATTTCCAACATAAATGGGAAGGGCAGCCAAGAATGATGCTGCACTGCCCGGAAGCGAAGGTACGGCGAAGGAACAATCAACAAGTTTCAACGGTAAGGCGACACTGGCGAGTGATAAAACGTGTCTCCGTATACTCGTAAGAAGCAATCCTGACTTTTCGAAACGCAGATTATCTCCCTTAACAGCGACCGAACATCTCGAAGGAAGCGCTAAGTCTGAGCGCGGCGGCTACGACTACTGTAACACCCCTGTTGGGTGCATCGTAAAAGTCTTTAAGCAATGTTTACTCCGGGATAGATTTATCGTGCACTGTGGTAGGATAGAATTCTTCCCTCCGTTCGGTCGAGAAACATGAGCCATCGGTGTGTGCGCGTGGTACAGCCGAGCTCGGATGCAAGGTGCATAAAAGATGAAGACTCGCAACGTAAAGCTCGCCGTACAGTAATGGTAGCGGTAGTATGCTGGCAATGACACGCTGCTTTACCGACCGGAAACGCTTGGGTGAGGCAGACAGTCGGTGGGCGACCAACCAGTACGATGCATCTTCACACGGTCCCGCCGGGAGAGTTATATGAGTGTGATATCTGGAGCGTTGCAAATGCCACCGGTCTATCATAATTCATACACTTCCAGTCTGCAGCATCCCCGTTGCATAATGCCGGGTTTATCAATTTTATTGGTATCTTTAATGTCCCATGAATGCGTTGGGAATGTTTCCCGGCTGGTCGTTACGGCACAGCAATCGTTGTGGAGCTTTTATTGAAAATGGAGTTAAGCTTTGATGCTATTTACATGAAATATATTCTTGTAAATCTTAAGCATGACATTAAAAGAACTACAAATATAAAAATATAACATTCTTGTACGAGAAGGTCTAAAGTCCTAGTAAACGATGTTATTAAGCGCCTAAAATTATGCCATTTGCAGGACAAATGGTATTTGTGATCCGCTTAGAATTATTAATCATGAAACTAAGAAAAACTAAAGTTTTTTAAAACTAGAGCAAGTAAGAGGTACCTTGCTGAATTAGAAGTAACATCAAAACGCCTAAAAGTATGCAGAAATGACCATCCCTAACGACCTTTTCTTACATCTGTATAAATATTTTGCAGTTCAAGTACATTTTCGAACATTGTGGGAGTGTACGCATGAATCTAATCTTCCCTAGAGGTGACTTCCTCATCGTCATCATCATCTTTCATTGCTAATAGTCTCGTCACATAAATAGTCACCGGGCGCTAATGGCTACCGTAAGCAGTTATCCATTTCATATCATACTGGCCAATATGTGTGAGTGTCGTTTCACACACATTAACCTTATCTTGAAAAACATAGTTTGCCTACACGAGATGGTACTGTCTCCAGTCAACAAACATCAAAGCATCAGTATAAAAGTGAATGAGGATCCTACTGTGGGTCTAGGTTTCCGGTTATTTTTATTGCTGCCCACAAACAACGTCCCAAAAAAAAGGGCCACCTCGGTTTCTCCATCTCTCATTTACATTTCCACTAACGCCTAAAAAAAAATCGTTCCATCCATTAACGTCCAGTGTCATTTAACCCGAAGCAGAACGTCTGCTAAATATGCAATCGTTATCGGTGCTATCGGCACCCAGTGCCTACACTGGTCCCCGCTTTAGTTGATCCCTAAAGAGCAATAAGAAATGCTCGTATCCATACCATTCGATCCAGCTCTATAACCGGGCCACAATTCCATTGCCAGGACACTACTACCGCTGTACCACCGAAGGACTAGTTGGTGGGTGGTAGTTTCATTTGCTTCATTTGCAGCGTTTTCATTAGCAGAATCGATTGGTCAGCGTCAGGATGTGTCCACTGATCATCTGACGCTGATGCTCCTGTCCATTTTCATGGGATGTTTCCTTGGGCTATAGGAGTTTTTTTGTTTTGTTTTGCTTTGGTCTCTTTCTCCCTCTGACATCAATGACTCTCGGTAATGATAACGGCACTGGCCTGTTGGGGTTCAAAACCGATGCTGCCTCGAATGGGGTTTGGAGATCACGAAGATGACAATGGGTCTGCACTGATGTTAAGCACCATTGAAGGAGACTCCTTCGAGGCTGGTATCTTGCTCGCTGTTGGTGGCAGAACGGTTCCAACAAGCCAACGTGTCCAAAGCACAGACCGAAACGAAACTGAAATAATCATCATTCTGTATCGGAGTGTCCATGCACTGATTGACCTAGGCTACGGGAGTTCTACATTGAGGGAGAGGATAAGAGTCAGCAAAGAAAATGAGGACCAAATGTTGTTTTTTTTTTGCTCGATGGACGTATTATTTGTGTACCCAAAAAAGAAAAGGATCACAAACTTTCGGAGCTCTCTTTCTGGATCTCTGGACATCCTTGGCGGAGTACGACAGCAACGAACTTTAGCAACGAAGAGCAATAAAGACAGATAGGCCTCGGTTTGACCAAAAGTTCCGCACTACCACGAACTTCGAAGAGTAATTCTTGACTGGAAGAAAGTGTCCAATTACAAAAAAAGAAATAACCACAACGAAACAAAATCATGGCTAGGCAGAAGTGGTCGAAAGTGACCGAATTAAAACCAACCTTTGCCGTACAGCGGACCGGAACGTGATTTCTGTTTGCCCATCGTTTTTCTTGTTGGAGTGTTTTGCTGTTTTTTTTTTGCTCAGAATTTCAAGACCTTTTAGAGTCAAGAAATGGATCGAGGGAAGAAGTAGAAAAAGAAGTAGAAAAACCCTCCAAACGAGTGTGAAAAACCCCTCGAGTCTGTTGTGGTGCTGGCTACACTTGCTGGTGCTTCTGCTGTAACTGATGTTTGGTCATGATGCTGATCATGATGGCAATGATGGCGATGGTATGGGTAGGTCCTGGTACTACCGCCGCATCGCCGGAAGTCATATCGTTTTCGGGTGGATCGAACCATTTTCCGAGTAAATTCTCTGTATTTTCTTCTTTTTTTCTTCTTTTGCTGTCTTTGTGCAACAACGGTCCCACCTAGAGAAGCTGTTCGTGAGGGGAGTTTTTCTTTCAGGCTGACGTAGAAGAAGGCGTGAACAAGAAGGATTTCCGGTGGGTGTTTGTGTGTTTTTTTTTTCTGTGTTTTGGATCGAGCCGATCCGATCGTTCAAACTGAGTGCCCAAGGAAATGGAAAATTCGTTTTCCTTCATTCGCTATTAAATTACATAAACGATGCAATCCCTCTGGCAATGTTCCTGCGCGTTCGCTAGTATTTGTGCGCCCATGTGTGGGTAGGTGTGTTAGTGTTTATCGAACTACCAGCGGGCGTTAGTAGTGGGCCGAGAAAACAAATGCAAGCCTATCTATAAAGAAACTTCCACAAGCCGAAGAAAAACGCTACTAGAAAAGTGTTTGTTGTTCGTTTCGTTTTTTTTTTCTCTCCCTGCTCGATTCGCCATTTTGCACAGGATGTTTGTTTTGCTGGCCGTTTTTATTTAAACGTGGCTCTTGCTGACTCGCCCCTCCCGGCTGGCCAACGGTGAGCCGTAGAATGTTGTGCAAATCGAACCACTTCACACCGGCCGGATGGTGCTGCGGATGATGTGCTGTGGCGTCGGTCCAAAGGCGTGCGAAACATACATTCACCGAGAAATAGGGAAAAAGCTCCCCGTGGGTGGGTGGGTAGATTCACACAAAGACACCAAACCTGAACGAGCGGCGTAGGGAGCGCTATCGCTCGATGTGTATCGAAATGCGATAGAATCGAATTCGATTAGGAATAAAATAAATAGTTTTTCTCCCTTCACGCGCGTTACCGACACGACTTCGATCTGGTCAACGTGAGAAAACCAACGGAGACTGGCGGGAAGGTTTCCCAAGGTTTTCGTCTAAACCTCTTTCCTACAAGAAGAGGTGCTTTGAAGCAAGCGTGCAACCTAAAATCTAAACGAATTCCAACCAATACCTGCAATGTTGATCGTTCGTAACGTCACCGGCACCGACCGGTTGGAGTGGGTGATGTTTCTTTACTTCGAACGGTTGTGTAGATGGCTTATTTCTGATCGCATTTGACACAGTTACTGTACTGTGCGACACACGGCACATAATACCGAGCAGATAATCGATAGAAATCAGCTTGCCGGAACGCCGGTCGGTAATGGTGTGTTTGGCCAGCGTGAGCAGCAATTTTAAATCAATGCGTCAATGCGCCAGATTTTAAACCACTTTTTAATGCTTTGGTGTGTGCTCCTTGACGACATATGTTTTAAGCATATTTAATCTTACAATAGTAAAGAAAATATCGGATTTTTCTTAATTGAACGATGTAGAAACACTTCTAAAAACTGCTTTAGATATTTAGGGAGTGCCTAGCCCTGTCTGACAGTGCTTATTATAATATTTATGAAGAATTTTCTTATTTTAGGACCTTTGCCCTATCTGTTCGGCCTTATAATCGAAACTATCACGGAAACGGTCAGCTTCGTGCCCTACACCGAATGATATAAAATTTTACTGTTAACGCCCTCTCGCGGAACTAAATGAAGGCATCCTAGCGTTTGTTTATAAACTATTTGTTTGAGCCGTTGCTCGCAACAATTTCTATACATCAATATATGATAACAATCATACCTTTATCGTATAAACTGCATGACAGGGAGATAAACACGTTTGAAAAAATAATTGATAAACATATTTACGTTTGTAAAAGTATATTTAAGGTACTTATTTTATAAAAGCTTTCTCAAATCAAAGCATTATTCGAGACAGATATTTAATACGTTGAATAACAATACTTCATATTACTATTTCGAACAGAAACTATGACTATTTATTCTAGTTCTTTATTGTTCTCCATTCACATTTGCTAGTTTATTTCTATAATGAATTATATAATTAGTTTTTCTACTGAAATATATTTTATTTTAAAATTACGATTTTTTGTGCGTAAACAAATAAAACTTTCAATACTTTTTTTTCATAAAACATATTACACAAATGTTATCAACATCTGCTATCGATCACAAAGCGTTGTTTAATAGCACGTAATTGAATACTCGATTGAATACGCGAAATAGATCAAACCTAGAAAAAAATCTCAAAAAAAAACTATAGAAAATGATATGCATGGAGATGAAAGTAAATCGTATGTTGAAATAAAGATGTACGGAAATGAAATATGATGTTGACATTTGAAAACGTTCTGAGAACCCTGTAAAATCAGCATTTTATAAGCATTTTATTACTTCTTGCTAGACGCAAAACAAATATGAAAAATGTACTTTCATAACGTATTAGAACATTGCTTCAACGTTGTTTGATTGGAAGCACACGCTCAGTACGAAAACAAAATGGTACACACGCAATGAAACAGAACGCTCGAAAGCACATACCTCTAAATGCCACCGGTAACACTTGTCAACAATGTAGTGCTGGAACAGAACTAAAGAAATTCCCTCAAAAAAGAAAAACAAAACAGAAAGCAGTGGAACGCACTCACGGAAATGCATAAAATTAAACGCTAACTTGCACACGGTTGCAGTTTCTTTGAGCCATCACACAACGCAAACGTGAGCATCAACACTATTTTGCATCCCACGACACTGCATCGCTTGCTAGTGTCTGTGTAGCGCAATTTTCCACAGCTTGCCAGCTGCAGCATCCTGCTAAGTGTAGTGCGAACGAAAAAGAAGCAAACTTCAGACAGAAACAGTAACGACAACAGCTACAGAAAAAAAATACATCCCAACAGAAATGAATGCGTTCCAAAATGGGGAAGAATTTCTTCGAGTTTTGATGCCGGTGGCAAACACACAGAGCATCAAACACACCCATTCTGGCGGGCGGAAGTAACATCAAGTCGAAATGCAAAACCAAACCAGCGTTTGGCCAGCTTCTGCCCGGAGGGTGGAGATGAAAACAAACGCGAGATGAAAAACTTCCTTTCAGAAAACGGGTTTTCGCAGTATTGTAGCAGCACGCGCTGCAAACCACAAACCACGGCTACAGAAAAACCAACCTCATCCGAGAGTTTTTCCCCACCGAACAGCAAGTAAAAAAGGCATATGGCGCTGGTGTGCTTTTTGTCTATTTTAAACAAAAGCACTAGTTCGCCCTAGTGTTGGTTGTGGTTGGTGTGTAACAGCGAAAACAAAAACTCAGCTACGAACTATCTTGTGAAACGGAGCGCCACATTTCCGAGGTCCCTCAAGATCGTTGTCCAGCGGGATATAGTGAGAAGCGGGTAAGGGATGAAAAGCAAATTAATTACCGAACATTAAAGTAAATGAATCTGGGTCTGTTCTAATGAAAAGTGTTTCCGACTGTGGCGCGATTCGCGCTCAACACACACACACAAAAGGCTGAAAAATAAATGGACACAATGGACAGCAATCGGTAAGGAAGAAATGTAAAATAAAGCGAGAACACTTTGCCGGTTGATTTGAAATTGGAAAACATTGGACAGACAGCAGCACCGGGTACCATTTTTCCACAGGACGAACAAGAAAAACCGGTCACACACAACACGAAAAAGCCGTGAACCATCATTACTCGGGATGTATCTGTCCCGCTGTCGGTGTCGTTCGGTTTGGTCATCCACTGGTTGGTGTTGGTGGGCTTTTCCACGAGCTGTGGCTACCCCTCCAAAGAGGGTGCCATTTTTCCGTCCATTTTCTACGGAACGGGTGGTAGAAATTAAATAAATGGTAAGTCGATTTTAAGTGTAACGTCAAGATCGTACAGTTTTCCTTCCTTCCGGATATTAACAACGGAAACAATCTGCTCTCCGGTTCTGGTGCGCTGCGTTCGGAAAAATGGGGTTGAGAGCGCTTTGGCTTCAACATTTACACACTGTCCATGGTTTGATGAAACAAGGAAATGGCAAGTTCGAACTCAAGCTGTAAATGTAGACAAAACGTTAGCAACAGACAGATAAAAGGCAGCATAATGATCGCTCGCAAGCTTACGGATGGTTGTTAAATTTATGCAAATAGTATACCGTTGACCAATCGAGTGTTGCTTTGCGGACTACATTCGCGAACCTGTCAATGTTGCTCGGTTTTGGAGGGGTTAAAATAGGTCATTTTATAGAAAAGTCAAAACTTTACAGAGTTAAATAAATATTATTTGTAATACTACAATGTTTATAAAGAGTGAACAACGCATAAACGTCCGACCAAGCTTTTCAAAACTGAAGGATTGTATAAGTGTGGAAAATTTTAAGCTCTTTTGAAGTTCTCTTTGCATCCGACTGTAGGAATCTTAATGTGATAATCTAATAAATTTGAATGGATGCTTTTTATTACCATTTTAATTCCCTAATTTATGTAAAGTCAACTAATCCGCTATCAGCAACACGTCACGATCGATTTAACATTTAAAAACCAAAGCACACCATCGTTTATGTATTGCTTATTCGATCGTTTTCTATTATCGTTTATTATTGAAATATGCGACCATATTCCAATTTGTATTGCTGTTTTAGTTTTAGTTGTTAGTCTAGTTAATTAAATTGATAATTATATTCATCGATTTATGTTATATCCGTTAGAAAATTTGGAATATAAGAATTAATAACATTGCTTCTTTCTATAATAAATTAGTTTTCCTACAGAAACTTACAAATTATTGAGTATGAATCAATAACTGGAAAGAGTCTCAAATGAAGTTATATAAAATCTTTTTATAATAACCGAGCTATTACATGTGAAATTTAAAATTAACTAAGTTCATTCGATCGAATGTTTCCTTTTTATTTTCTCATGTATTTTGTAAAGTTTTCATCTAAATGCAGAGAATTAAAGCAGCAGTATTTTAAGCGCAAAAGGTCAAAACACATGCAAAAACTGACTTAGGTCATCATAGACCTCGATGACTGTATTTTACAGAACAAAACGGGCACTTTTATTCACATCAAATGATGATAACATAATTGTTGTGCCTGCCTTTAAGGTAATATGGAGTAGCACAAGCGTCCAAGGTCGTCCACGATCTTCCAAAAATGTTGCAACTTATTGCCATTATTAGCATTAATAAATTGCCCTTTATTACCTATTACGTTCACAAAATGTAAAAGAAAATATTTTTTGTACAACTGTATGGTTGTATCTCGAGAAGGTACCATACAAGACTTCACCACAACAACAAAGAATCACTTAATGATGAGCAGTGTACATGCTGTCCAAGACGCTTTACAATGATGGAAATTTGTTAACGTTTGACATTTTTCCACAACACAAAACGGAGCATCACATAACATAAAAAAAGCGAACTGCAAACATTTTTCCACAAGTCATTGTACCGTGAATTTGAGTAACAAAAATGTAGACCAAACCAACCGGCGAAACCAGAATGGTTTACAAACTATGCAGGGCCAGTAACCTGGCGACAGGCTGTTTTTTCCTCGCCGGTGTCTTCCGACAGCAACATTCCCGCACACGCATTCTTCCCTTAATGATCAATAGTAGGAGGCAAGACCCACCCCTAAACCAGCACACGCTAGGAAAAACTGGCTACATCATTGTACCGCATTTAGTGTATTGCCACGGCGCATCCCCAGTGTGGGAGGACTTGGCGTTTTTGTCCCTCATTCTGCTGCCAAAGTTGTCGTCCACCGGCAATTAAGCTCGCGCCGGTGCGGATCATTCATCGCGTTTGTGCGGTATCATCGTGGGAATTTTAGTGCTGTTCGGTCCTGGTTTTTTTTTTCTTGTTGGGCAAGAATAGCCCACGGGTCATGCCACGTGTAGGATTTTTTTGTATTTCCTTTCGGAAGAAGTAGGAGAATGTTTTCCTTTTCACGGGTTTAGTTTTCGCCAACGGACAGTATCTTTGGTCGAGCATCATAAAATAGAAAGATTATGTTTCGAGCAACCACACAATGCTTCTAAACGATGGTGTAGGCCTGTGAAAAACACACTCTTGTGGGCGTATTTGTGTAGTCCAATGCCTCAGGCACAGTTCAGGCTTAGTTTTCCTTTTATTTGCTGTATTGCATTAGAATATGTTAATAATCCTTTTCAAATAGGTTTGTGACAGTAGCTCGGTAAAGGAAGTTCAACACTTTACACTTTCTTTAAAGTTGTGAAATTCACTGTGAAAATCATTATTCCCGGTGCTTACAATCTTCAGAAACGGCTCGATTCCTCGTGGAAAAACATAATTAAAGCAAAGAAAATAGAAACATTGAAACTTCAAAGGACCCGGACGCCTAATAGTCTGTTCGGTCAATATATTCTTCAGAAATTTCTCCCACCAATCGGGGAATGTGCATCGAAACGTGCAACTGAAGAATAATTCCCAGTGGAATGGAATCTCGTCTATTTGATAAATGCTTCGATCAATTATTTACACACTGGACTTTTTTTGTTGCTCCCAGTTCTTGTTGTGTTAGCCATTAACGCTGCCGGGCTGCTTCCCGGAAACCGAATCGATTCTACTTTATTCAAACAAACTATCCAATGAATGCTGGTCCTGGAAGTAGTGCAATGATGGTTAGGCAAAGAATCGTTTAAAGAAATGCGTCCATGCAGCAGACGATTGCATCCACCTACTTCAAAAGACATCAGTGAGAAGCGGGAGCTGATGTGTATTATTTGTTTACGATAGAGGAACGCTTACAGTCATCCCGGAGACCACGGGAATGTTGCTGCCGGTTAGGCAACCGAGCACAAACCAGCTGGCTAAAGATTACTCCATTTAAAGAGTTGCGACGAGTCCGAGTCAGTGACCGACTTCACACGCCCAACCCCCGAGAACCAGGAACCAGACGTCTTCGAGGCGACGAGCTGAGCTGACACCAAAAATGGGGAAATTGAAACCCGGCTCGATATTCACCCACAATCGAGAGTTCTGCGTTTCACCGGGCAAGTATGGCAAGATCGTGTAAACAGTCGTTTAGTTGTTTATGGTGCACACAAATGCAAACAAAATAACGACCAAGGCAAACTTCCAGTGTTTCCAGCGACGGTTATAATGTGAGGGCGTGTTATTTCGTTCTTTTCTTCTGCACTGTCCGCTGGTCTCCGTCTTGTTAAAAAAAACCCCGGCAGCAGTACCGAACGAGAGTGCATGAACGCATTAAGTTCATTATTCATAAGATGCATATTGTAAGTCGTCTGCACCCACTACCGAGAAACCGAGGGGAAGTAAATGGATTATACGGTGATGGGGGTTGGAAAAGCAGGCGAGCGGTGTTTTCTGGGTAGTCATTTGGACTTGAAAAAAAGCGATGGTACAAAGCACAGCTTGCCGTTAAGTCGTTTTTGCAAAGACAGTAGCAGCTCAGATTAAATGAGTTGACAAGGGATTTTGTTGTGTTGATCTGTTCGTTTGCTAATCCATTTAGTTGTACAAATTTTCAGTCGAAGCTTAAGGATGTTTCTTTGACAGCTTGTTACGATATTAGGTATGGGATTGCATGCATTTTAATTTTATTTAAAGAGCTCGGGTCTTTAGTTTAGTTTTTTACAATTGTATAAACTACTAAACAAAACAAACATGGATTATACCTAGAGATAGTTTTGTTCACAAAAACATCTGCCATAAACAATAAATTGCATATCGAAATTTAAAATATCTCACATATGGTGGGAATTAATTTGCATTGTTTATTCCGAACCACTTGCTTATGTGTCAAAGTTGCTACAAATTCCGAACATAAACTCATGCTGGATTGGAAGATTAAATTTAACTTATCATAAAAATTGATCCTCAATAGCAAACACTGCATTAAATACGTTTACATATGTTAAGACTTACTTAAAATTATTTCTTTCGTGCTGTTGAGTTCGACTGCTTTTGGCGTGCCGTTTCAGATGCTGTATATCAAAGTTGTTTAGTATGATACAACAGCTCAAATAAATTGAACGCTATTAAATGGTATGGAGTACAATAATTAGCGGGAAAAAAGGAGCGGGGTTCAAGTGTCATCTGGACCGTTCCCCCATAGTGAGGACTGACTATCCAACTATGCGGTAACAATAGGTCTAATAAGCCAAAAATGGCTCGCCGCGATCATGCATCGGCTGATTGTTAGGATATGGGACCAGGAAGAACTACCGGACGACTGGAAACTGGGTGTTATTCACCCAGTGTACAAAAAGGGCGACAGACTGGAGTGTGCTAACTTCCGAGCCATCACAGTCTTGAATGCTGCCTACAAGATCCTGTCCCGAATACTCTTCTGCAGACTTGCGCCCCTTGCTACAGATTTCGTCGGGAGCTACCAAGCTGGATTTGTTGGAGGGAAATCCACTACCGACCAAATCTTCACTCTACGGCAGATCCTCCAGAAGTGCCGGGAGCACCAGATCCCCACGCACCACCTGTTCATCGACTTTAAGGCAGCCTACGACACCATAGATCGTACCGAGCTATGGAACATCATGCGGCAGTACGGTTTCCCTGCGAAACTGGTACGGCTGTTGAGGGCTACAATGGACGGTGTGCAGTGCAAGGTGAGAGTGTCGAACATGCTGTCGGAATCGTTCGAATCTCATAGGGGACTGAGGCAAGGGGACGATTTCTCCTGTTTGTTGTTCAACATCGCTCTGGAAGGTGTCATGCGAAGCGCGGGCTTCGATATCCGGGGCACGATTTTCACCCGGTCTCTCCAATTCCTTGGCTTCGCGGATGACATCGACATCATCGGGCGAACATCTGCGGCGGTGTGGGAAGCGTACACCCGACTGAAACGCGAGGCCGATAGGATTGGATTGAGGATCAATGCGACGAAGACAAAGTACCTGCTTGCCGGAGGCTCTGACCGTGATAGAGCACGACTCGGAAGCAGAGTATTAGTTGACGGCGACGATCTCGAGGTAGGTGAGGATCGTAACTTCGGACAACAACGTAAGCAGCGAATTCCGAAGGCGCATTGTTCAGGGGAATCGTGCCTACTACGGACTCCACAAACTCCTGAGATCCAGAAGACTCCAACAACGCACGAAATGCGCCATATATCGTACACTGATACGGCCGGTAGTCCTCTACGGGCACGAGTCCTGGACTATGCTGGCGGAGGACGCTAATGCACTCGCCATTTTCGAACGGCGGGTGCTACGGACTATCTTTGGCGGTGTGTGCGAGCAGGGCGTGTGGAGAAGGAGAATGAACCACGAGCTAGCTGAGCTGTTTGACGATGCAGACATCCTGACGGTTGCTAAAGCCGGAAGGATACGCTGGTTGGGTCACGTGATGAGGATGCCGTACTCATGCCCTGCCAGGAAAATGCTCCTCAGCGACCCGTTCGGCACGAGGCGTAGAGGAGCCCAGCGAGCTCGTTGGCTGGATCAAGTGGAGTCTAACCTGAGGGATATCGGATGCAGCCGGGGATGGAGGAGTGCAGCCATGGACCGAGTTTCCTGGAAACGGATTGGACACCAGGCCATGTCTATTAGACGTGCTCCCTAGGAGCAGGCCACGAAAGAAGAAGAAGAGAAGCCAAAAATGGCAGCCTTGACCGAAGAGGTCGTTAGGCCAAGAAAGAAGATAACAACTTCATTAAGAAAAAAAAGCTTAATTCAACGATTTTAGGATCTTAGTGGAGTGGAGTTATCCAGATATCCACCTGATGGATATCGGATGCAGCCGGTGGTGGAGGAGTGCAGCTATGGACCGAGTTTCCTGGAGAACCATTAGACATCAGGCCATGGCTATCAGCAGGCCAAGAATGGAAAAGAAGAGGATCTTAGTTACGTGGAACTGTTTCAGCTATGTCTACATGAAGCATCAAGAAAGTTACCATATTCCCGTAATATTTAACTTTTCTCACTCGACTCCTTAAATATTTCATTTGTTGATGAATTGTCAGTTGATCCTGAAATATCCCAAAAAGACGACTATCCCAAAATTGTAATTTTAAGAACGATGATAAAGGAATAAAAACATATTAATAATGCAAAGCATCTTGATTGAAGTTGATCGGACAAATGCAAAACAAAACCTTTTTCCTTCTTTTGCCGGCAATCCATTCAATCAGTAAACCACTCCATGTGCACTGTGTTAAGGGTACACAGGCAGGACGAAAGATTCTCCAGCGAAAACAGTGAAATGAAAGCAAAACAATCAATAAATGATAACATCATCCATTTCCATCGGTACTGTAGATATTTTCCCTGTGATTGTTGTCTCTTCCATCATCTTCGTTAACAACGAGCTAAAAGTTAAAGATATTATAGCGAAACCAGATTGTCTGCCTACAGCTGATTCAATGAGGAAAAAAATCTTTCTCTAACAAGAGAAAAAGAAAACGGCAAAGACGCAGCATACCCTAGGGAATGATTATTTAGCCATGAAAATTCCGAGCCAAGTAAACCTATACAAACAATAAAATCCACTTTACGAACTGGGCCACACAATCAGGTTCGCCACACTTTCCATCCGGGATGGTTCGTTCAATCATCCAGAAGGGGTTATGCGGAACACGAACAGTCCCAAGTCACGGCAGCCCAGCAATGCTTTACTCCGTTCGTTTCCTTTCGTGATTTTGCTCCCTTTTTATACCTAATGCCTCCGGAAGGATGAAAATCGATTTCTCGCCCACGTACACTCGATTAGGGAAACTAAATCAAATATTTTCTTTCAATTATCCTTCAGCCCGTCAATTGACTCCTGGACGGAAAGCGATGAGATGAGCATACCCGGCCAGATCATGGTAGAAAGTGTGTCTCGCCGGGAGAGACAATTAAATGGCTCTACGCAAGCGATGCTATAAAATAACATAGTTAAGTATAAAACCTGTTACTTTGGCAGGTTTACAATTTTTCTGAGAAGAAATGTGAGTCACTCGGTAGCTCTGTACACCATTGTTGAGCATCTGCAGATGACTGCGTATCAGCTAAAGGAAAAGCGAGAAAATTCCAAAAATAAAATACAGCCCCTAAACAAAATCACAACAATCGTCTGCAACACAAACCCAGCGAATTGGATCGACAATGCGTCACGACTGCCGCCTTTTCTGCTCTGCCTTGGTGATACGCATCCTTATGCCCACACCATTGAGTTAAAAAATCCGACCGATACCGGTCGTGAAATCACTCCCAACGGGAGAAACGAAATTCGTTTGACTCGACTCGTCGCTTAAGAGCTGTCACTCAAAAATTCTTTCGTTTTTCCGCCTGTCGTATCGCTTTTTCGGGGTTTACTGGTATGCCTTCCTTCTTATTGACGAAATCCAATTTCGTAATCAGTTTAGAGGACTAAAATGACAGAAAAAAAAAACCAAATGCGGAAAGCTCCTACCGTACAACCGTATCACGGTTGCTAAGGACGGGTTTCGGGGATCTCTTGGAAGGGCTTGAAGATGGTGCTTCACTTCGGTCGGTAATTTCCCTACAATTTGATGGGGTAACCGTTGGAACCGGGAAATGCGCATTAAGGCAGCAACTTGCATTGGTGCTCAGTCTTTCATTTTTCTGTGCACCTCTCCAAACCAAGCTCTCCACTAATCCACTAAGGTTTGTCTTTCTTAGGCCATCCTGGCGCGAAAAAGGCCAAGCGTACCTGCAAAATTGTGAAAGCAGTGAAAGACGACGAATTGCGTTATTTATTTTTTATGAATTCAATTTTCCACACCTCGCGGTACTTAGCGAATCAAATTAAATTGAGAGTGTCTGTTTCCGGGTGGCACAAAAATAAGGAAAAACGCAAGAGAGGAATATTTAACCTTTACAAGGTACCTTAAAGAGAATCAGAATTTAAAGACGGTAAAATAAATCGTGTCGGAGATTTCTTGTATTTTGTGGATTATTCAGACATTAACTAGAGAGCTTAGACTATTCTGGGAGAACGTCCATACATTCCATACTCAAATCCTTATGTTTCAGTCTCCAAAGAGCTAGTTTCGTAGTCCCAAAAAGATATTTCTTTCCAGGAAAACTTATTCCCAAACAGTAATCGGGCTCATATTCCCTGAGCAGATGGGATTAATATTCAATTACGGTAATACACCGGAGTCAGTATGATGATATGGTAACGGCAAACACAAAACAAAAACATCAAAGAGATTCGCCTTAACCAAATCGGAATCTCCCTTGAGAGCCTGGAGACACCGAAACTAACCAGTTTAGCCGACCCGTACATGCACACGAACACATGAAAAATCAATGTCTCAACCTCACATTACTCAACCACAGCAGTTCACCGTGTCCACCAAAAATGCCAGACATCAGCTTTGATCCGTCCCAGCATCTTCATCATCCTTAACCATACAAACAAACAAATTCAGTGCTCGCAAAAAAACGCTCACCGAAAACAACTGCAACTGAAAGCAAGAAGCAGGCCACCGACATCACTTTGGAGCCGTATCATTTTTCCTCCATGTCGTATTCTGCCCCATAAAGAAAGATCTTAAGCAAGATGAAACTCCTCACATATCTTACCGCCATCGGTACCATCTATCGTCCAGACGATCTTCGGGGTCGGGACGGTATGGAAAGGTTTTAGGGAAAAGAGAAAAAAAAACTGCCGGAAGACGTCTTTGACTTCCGGCCCAGACTTTCATGCCGGGGTTTGCGGAATTCGTCTCAAAGGGGAGATGAATTGAAAAATTGAATTTTGCACGGCCCCAAAACTGTGAGCGATTCGAATGTGTTTCAAGTTGACGGATAGCGCACGAGGAACTTCTTGATGCCTCTCAGGTTGAAAACGGTACGTGATACATGATGTGTGTGATTTTGTGTGACAAATGAAATTGTTAAAGATGGAGATATTTATATATTTTTCCCCCTACAATCACACGAATCATTCCATTATCACCTTTTTCGGGAGATAATAATGGTGGAGTACAATATGGCAACACACATCACTAATGCAAAAGTTCTCGCCGTTATGCAGCGTCATACACGCATCGTCACACCCGTGACGGGAATAACTGTCAATGCGTGCGAGTTATACACCATATAAAGCCTTTCTATCTTTACATCCGCCAGACCTTTTCTCCTCCGGTGCGTTGACGTGTCCCTGTCGGTATTCCACATGTCAGCGAATGTTCATTATTCTTCGTCGAAAATTCATTAGCGTATCTGAACGCATTATAAACCCACACAATCCTTCAAGTCACAGGTTCCTCCCTCCACTCTCTCCTTTATGTCATCCAAAAAAGGGAAAAGCCCATCAACTTTGTTCGCTCCACACGCGAAGGCTTGTTGTCTTACGGAAACTTTTTTTCGCACACGAAACGCATTTATTTGAAGAAATTTGTTTTCTCTTCTTGTTTAAGTTTTGCTCTTACTGTCTCGCTCATCTTTGCCATTTTTTGTTGTTGCCTTAATTTGATCCGATGGGGTTAACTACGGAAGTAAAAAAAAAACTCTCGGGACGAAGCACAAAATGCTGAAACACTTTTCCAGCTGTTTGGTACGTGCGCGTGTGATAAATCATTTTTCAGCCAAACGTACCGGGACCGGGTCCGCCCAAGTAAGTGAATCACCGGCTTTCGGTATCATCACATGCCTGTTAACGGTGATTTAATTTTCAACATCAAAAGCTGGTTACATGTGTCAAGGGTTTCGTCGAAATAAGGTAGACGATACAGTCGAAATGAGGCAGACGATCATATTATGAAAGAAATTGCCCTTTTTCATGAGCTCATTTTGAAGTGTTTTATATTTATGATAGCAAGGTTCAATCTTCTATTATATCCAAATATCAACAAGGAGATAGCGCTACAAGTCACATTAGCTAAGCGGTATCCTGGTTAGCTGAGCACAGCAGATTAATCAAACCATAATCTTGAACTATATATTAAATTTAAAATAAACTCTTTATTCCTCTTTAAGGAACTGGTAGAAATCCTTACCGGTTGTTGACAATTACTGTTAACTGTTACAATATGAAAGAGAAATAGATAAAATACTATTAATTTTTAGCTACTAATGGGTGAGATTATAGGAGGCCTTATTCTATATACAAGTCTTTTATTCTTACTTTTTAGTCGGTTTAAGATAACGATGCAAAATAGACAAGTAATTTAGAACAGCAGAGATATAATACTCCATGAAGACAACGCCACTCATAATATGAGCATACTTAGCAAAATCTTGAGGCCTCGGATATATCAATGGAGGTGCATCTTCCAATATGTAAACTGAGAAGTCTAAGAGTATTTAGAAAGCCCCAAACTTCGCATATGACTGAGAGCCTCGCTGAATAATATGACACCATGATAATGATAATAATGAGCCTCGCTTATATGACACCATGATCATTCATTTCGTTCTAAACACTACCCGGCTTTCTTGACCTTATTCATCCGGGGGTTCCTTACGTTACGTTACGTTACGTTACGTGCTTCATAGTTCATTATAAACAATCAGTTTATAGCACAAACACAAAAAGAAATGTGGAAAAAATGAAATGGTATAGGAATTGTAGGCAAGAGTATCATAGAATATTGAGTAAAATTTAAAAAAATATATGAAAACGACACAAAAAAAAAGCCACAAATATAAATATTGTTATATTATATAATATTATCTGTAAATTTGAATTATTAAATATATTGTAAGATTATCAAACAAAACGAATGAACCATCTAAAACATGTCCTAAACTCTATTTCATGAAATCAAGACTCACTTCAAGATGCAGCTTATGACTTTTTTGTGATTCATCCATAAATTCCAAAAACTATATCAATTTTCAACCAAAAAGCTGGGCAAACATGTCTACAGCAAGTAATAAATTCACAGCAAGCAAATATCGCATAACGTTCGCATCATTCGTCGTAAATATTGAGCCACGTTAGAAAAACATAAAACTACTAAAATAACAAAATGAATCACAAACTAAAATAAATACCGATTAGCACGCCGATCACACATCCGAACGTTTCTCGATAGGAAAATCAACACACATCTGCTTCTCCATTGTGGTTTCTCCTGAACTTGAGACGATTCTGTTCACACTATTTCACATTTTACATCTTCCTCTAGAGCTAGTGAGTTGGAGGAGAGTGTTTCCCTCTAAATTATAATTAAGCTGTTTTAATGCAAGATTTATAGCACACTATATCCGAGGTCCAGAATCCGATTCGCGGTGGGTGTAAACAGGGAACGAAAAATCACTTCATAAGAAACGATCATGATCGTCCCCGTTCACGCACAGTTTCCTTTTCATTTCCTACACCCGGGCTGGAAATTATGAAAAATTTATGCTCCAACCGCTCCGATGATTGTGTGCTGGTTGTGCGAAATTCGTTACTCATAAATTAGTGACAGCGTTCGGGTTTCGTTCCCCATTTTCTACGCGCGTTCACGAAGGTCTTGAAACATTTGGAAACAGCGAAAAAACACATCAACAACAAAAATATAGGAAATAAATTGCTATCCGGTCTGCTTATGGCAAAGTAGCCCCCTCCAGAGGGTTATCATAATTCGGTTGCAACCATGTTCGATTGCTTTGGCCGCCTTTGCACGAAGCCGCGAGACGAAAGTTCGTAACCGAAATGAATGAAGAGTTCATAAATCGTACGCAAAATCGTGTACCGCCGACCCGAGCCCGAGCCCGTATGTTCGAGCATAGTAAGGCAACATTTCAATCTTATTTATGAGTGAAGCTGGCTGCCTGAAACGGTGGCAGCAAATTAACAGATGCTGTTTCCATTTCACGCTCGACCTCCATTTCACGGCGGCCTCGACAAAAGGCCGCCGCCGTCGCCACAATGTTTTAAAGACGCACGGTCCAAGAAAGCCAACAAATTAAATTTTTGGCTCTGTGTTTTTGGATGGGAAGTAGACGGAAGAATTAAACCTGCTGACGAAATGCTACAAGGCGTGGAATTAGATGTCTAGAACATCACAGCTGCTTTTTGGAGCAAATTTTAACATGCTTTAAGATATGGTTTAAAATGGTATAATAGCGCTTGATAAACTACTTTAAGAAGCAACGCTATACTTTAAAATTAAATCAACACTCCGGGTTCTCAATTTTCCCATCATAAATCAACGGCAATACAAAATCTGGATTATAAATGTATGAAAACATTTCATCCAATCCAGAGCTCACCCATCGACAGGGACTAACTTTAAGCATAACATACTACCACAAAACAAAGAAAAACACACTGGCCAAAACCACTGCTACAACTCGTTTTAATTGGCTGCTCAAATGCTACAGCTTCTGGCACACCGAAACCTGCACATCTGTCTCATTGCGGCCAGACAAACTCTCGTCCCGGATTTTACGCAACCACCACCTAACAAAAACTAATGCTAATTTTCCTTTAACTTTTCCGCAGACTGTTACATACACAGCCCAAAAAGGAAGTTTGCTATTAAATAAAAATTTTCGGCAACCGGTGGCCACCACCATTCTACGGATTGGGGCGCAAAACTAGGTGCCAGAAAAGGTTTTGGTTGCTTCAATCGGAAAAACCAATTTCCCTAACATACAATCCATTAGAACAGTCGGGAACGGTAAAACATGCCGTACCGGGGTGAGCAAAACGAAGGTTAACTTTTTGGGAATTGGTCCGAACGGCCTCCCGGAACCTCTAGAAGCTCCCAGCCCAAAGCTCCCCTACAGTTCGAGGGTGAAGTAAATTCAATGAAGATAAATGAAAAAGTTATTCGTTTTCCCGGACGCGTGTTTGAAACGGTGTCCGGCCGGGCACCGGTGGTTCCTGTTTTCTGGAAGCGAGCCACCAGGATGCAAACCCAAATGTACATCCGAACACAAAACTGCGCGCCGTGTAGCGTCGGGGGTTCTAGCGCAACTCTAATGCACCGAAATGCATCGTCGACTCAGCGAAAGGAAGGTGAATACGGGCGGGGGAAAAAAAAGGTGAAAGTACACGTACAGTAAGGCCATAACCCATCGTACCCAGGCACACCCGCAAAGTAAAGGAAATAAAGTTTTGAGCGGCTAATGTAAAATTCCGAGTGCTACAACATTTGCACCCGATGTGTATCGGGACACTGGGCATGGAAACTCTCGAAAGCCTCGGGATTCGGAACTGCGGGAAATAATGGCCCCGTTCGACCGTACGGATATGGCGTTTATTGTGTACGAATGTGCGACCAAAGTGCTATCATAAATAACTAACAAATTTAGCGAACATAACCTGGCGAAAGCCGGCACGAGAAATAGGAAGTGTTGCCGTGCATCCGAACGGTGGCGAACTAGCGGGCCCGCATATACGCTGGAGGAAAATTAACTCCATTACCGCTTGAGACACTTCCCCGAAGTAAAACTCGATTTTTGTTCATAGCCAGCGTCCGTGAAGCTGGAAAACAAAATGGCAGGTGTTGTTTAGATTTGTTTCAGCGTAATTGAAAAAAAAAAAACTGAATGCTAAAATTCTAGTTAGATTTATGGCTCCATACCATGCATCGGTGAGGGTAGAATTTGATTTAAAACAACAGCAAAATGTTTTATTTATGTTCGAACGGGATGTGATTTTTAAGTGATGCTGTAACTGCTTTTCTTGTTTTAAAACATAATTTTACTTTTACTGACACTATTTCGTATGGTTGCGATACAATCCTGCACAGTTAGAGATGTTGGATCTTTATATTCAAACTTGAGGGTCCGATGGTCGTCGCAGAACTGACGCCAGTATCCGCCAGGCTGGATAGGACCACCACCATCACCAGACTATACAGGTAAAACGAAGCCAAGCATGACCAGTAGTGCTAGGTCAGGAACTCTTGAGATTGTAAAGCCACAGTAGTATTAGTAGAAAATATTTGCGTTTAGGGTTTTGCTGTTCCATTATATCATATTCTTATACGAAGTCTTCTTATCAAGTTTGAGGCTTTAATTCATTTAAATCTAAGGGGTTTTTAAGCGGATTTAAAGGAGCACTAGACCTTAAAATGCTCGTGAACCTCAGGACTACACTGCCCGCTTATAGGAAGACCTACTTCGGTTGATACTTTTGGGGTCTTTGGGAAGTGATTGCCGTCGTCTACCAATTCAATATTCACGTCTTCCTGGTGGACTCATCAACGCCGTTTCCCCATCTCAACTTGGAGCTATCACACTTCGTCTGTTGACTAGCCCTCCGTAAACTAGCGAGTCTAATTCGGTTCTTAATCAAAGAGATCATCGTATATGTAATACAAGACAAAACCCCTACTGAGAATTAACTTCTTGCACGCGGAATTTGTCAGAGAGAAATTTGTCAAATTTGGACAGAGTCCATACATCAGAGGTGTGTACGAGTTCTAGGAAAATAAGTGCTTTTGTCCATTGTGACAGGTTTTTTGAGTGGAGAAGCTTCCTTGAGCTGTAGTTAGACCGGATGGCAAACAGCAACCTTTCTCATATCTCAAAATCTATGATCTTGTTACTGCGAATTTTTTACTCAATATTGATGAAGTTTAGGAGTATACATAAGATAACTCAAGAAATGCTGCTGAACGTACTCACAAAATATGTAACATTTCCAACCATTCATTACAAGAAACGGTTAAATACGAAATTAATCACGGAAAGAATTTATAACTTGCCACTTGCAGGGTTTAACTTCTTTTGCTACGTGATATTATCTGGCCTTTCGAGCTCGGAAGATCTCTGTTTGGCTTAATTTCTCTTTAGCTGGTCTTTTGGTGTTGCAACTGACACTGTCTGGCAATTAGAGTTGCAAGACTAGTTCTAGTACTAGAAATCTAGTACTTCAAAATGACAGTCCTAAAATCTCCAATAACAACACAACAGCTACAGCAAACAAAAACTGCATCCATCATAACCAAAACTTGCAAGCTTTTTATCTCAAAAAAATTGCACAAATCATGTCTATCGAAATTTTTATAAACGTCTGCTAAATCTGTTTGACATACACGCTCGCGCATCTGTCAGTGTGCAATGCACTACAGCAGAAGATAGTAGCACGCATTGCAGCATCACAAAAATCGCTCTCCTTACAAACAAACTTCTAAAATCACAGAAAATAAATTCAATCTCACGTGACACTATCCAACGTGAAATAACAACGACAACCTGGGGGAGCGAAAAAACCCCCCCCCCTTCGTTCTACCACCACCGTTGCAGACATTCCAGCACGGCAACCGTTTCGGTCTGGTTCGTCATGGGCTTTTTGATGTCATCGGAACCGTGCATGCGTTGCACCGGTCCACTGCAAGCCGGTAGATTTATGTCGGACATGTTTGCGGTGTCATCATCGTCGGCCCTGCGTGTGTCGCTCGGGTACCCTCGCGTTGCAGTCGCTGCCATACTTTACATGTGTGATGATGGACGGAACAAGCGTACGGTGGTGCTGGATGTACCGGAACCTGGACCGGTTTGCCGATACGATTGCCCATCCATCTTGTACCACGGACGGTCGGATTGAGGTCAACCGGGCCCGGTCGCATACGCGTGACGTACGCTTTGACGGGACCCGGGGCTATCTAGTTTGACTTTTTCTGTCCACTTTTCAACGCAAACAGGACACGACCAGTCAGAAGCCGCGCGTTCGTTGTCGTCGTGTGTGGACCAACGCATAGCTGAAATGAAGAATCAAATCTATCTTCCGGCGTGATAGATGAGAAAGAAAACGCAACCCGCAGTGGATGGGTGACAATGAAAACACTGCCCAGCGAACATTAAATAGAAAATGTATGTTTAGCACCACTAGCAATCGTGTGTGCGGATGTCAGTCAAGGAGAAACAACAGCCAAAAACAAAGATCCCGCTTAGCGGAGCATTCCCACAGAGCTATTTTATTTTTCAAAAATCCAATACATGCATCCTTCTCGCTACCATAAGCATTACAGACCACGGAATGTGGAAGGCAGCAGATCTTCTTGCTCTTCAGTAGTTGCAACATAACTCTTCGCTTGGAAGCCATACACTGGCGTTAAAAATAAGCTACCAGCTGACGAGTGAGACAAACTTCAACCGTCCGAACAAACAGTCAACAGGCAGGTATTGGTAAAGTTTCTCTATTTATGTTGAGATTTGCTTTCAGCCCTTTTCCACGCAAGAACGCCCCTTAGCACGAGAAAAACTCAACTCAAACCAAAAAACACACAGAGAAGAAAAAAAACGACATAAAGAACCTTCCAAACGTCCGTTCAAAAATATCTGTCTGGATACTCGCCGCCCGAGCCCGAGCCAAACATTAATAAACCCCAAAAACCGGAAGCAGGAAACCGTACTACCGCTTGTCCTACGCGCACCCGACTCTAGCACCGGGTACCGATTTGTCCTAACACGGAAGTAAAACTTTGCCAGCATCAGCTTCTTCTTGTCGCCGGCAACCAGAACGGGATGTTTATCTTGCTCTCCCGTATGTATGTGTGTGATGCCGGTGACCGGACCAATTCCGACCGATCCGAACCGTGACGCGGGTGGATAGTAAAAATTGTAATTTATGGTGCTGCATGGTGGTGAAGTACGGTGGAAAAAAGTATAGCAGAAAAAAAACAACGCAAACGAACTCTTGAAAGCAAACACTCACACATGAGATTTTTCCAGCGGCAAACCTCCCCCGGGTGGGGAGTTTTACTTTCCGCAATTTATTTGATTTTTTGGCAAAGAAATATATAACAAGTGCAGCATCTTTTGTTTGACTTACGGTGCATGATGTGTAAGGGTAGCGAAAACTAAAAATGCTAGCTGGATTATTTTAAAATGACCTATATAGTGGCTTTTCTTTGGTAAAACTATTTGTTTGACTTACATTATTTGAAATAATATTTTTCGTTATAAGATTGGTACAATAAGAAAGTATTCATTCGATATTCTATATAAAAAAAAATAAAAAAACAGTTTTTACCGGAAATTTAAAAAAAATTGGCAAGCGTTAGGTAGAAACGCTTCATATAGCATTTCAAATGTGACAGTTCAGTTCTACCTATCCATATTCCAGTTCAATTTGAACGCCGTCCACTTCAATTTTACATTAGTCGAGAAAGTGCAACATATTCCAGTTCAATCTATCGGTCTAATGGTCCACTTCATTCTACCCATAGTCCAGAAATACCTTGCACATTGTCAGTTCTATTCAGAAACCCTGTAATAAGACCACCCTTATATTTTCAATCTACTGCTTTCGATATTTCTACTAAGTAAAAACACAATAAAAATTTAGTAAAATCATAAACAACATCTTAAATGCAATTTGATGTTCGCTCAAAAAAGACCAAATCAATGAGTAAAAATGGGTGATAAGGATTAAAAAACTTGTAACACAAAACAAGACTATTTTGATCAGATCTAGCACGTTTTGTATAAACAGATAAGTGTAAAACATTATTTTCTAGTCTAATAACCGAACTGACGGACGAAGCTGGGACTGTACAAAACCTTTATAGTCCCAGTACTCACATACGCCTCTGAGACATGGACTCTGTCCAAAACTGACGAAACCCTCTTAGCCGCGTTAGAGAGGAAGATGCGCAGAAGGATTTTTGGCCCCGTATGTGTGGAAAAACAATGGAGGAGCCGCTACAATGACGAGCTCTATGAGCTGTACGGTGATCTTACCATCGTGCAGCGAATTAGGCTCGCCAGGTTCCGCTGGGTTGGTCATGTCATGAGAATGGCACCGGACGACCCAGCCCGTAAAGTTAGGCCGTCCACATGGACAGAGGAGGCGTGATAGGCCCAAACTGAGATGGAGTGATGGCGTTGACGCGTCCGCCAAAACGGCCGGGATAATGGATTGGCAGACAACGGCGCTAGACCGTGAGCGGTATCGAGGATTGTTGCAGCAGGCCAAGACCGGTTGTAGCGCCTGATAAGTAAGTAAGTAAGTATAACCGAATATTCTGGGTCTTTATTGAATCCTTGCTTGGTTTTGTTTACTTGTAATAAAATATATCTTTTTAAGTATATCTATACTAGAGATACAGCTGTGTGTTTGTAACATCTGCATTGAAATTGAACCTGTATTTACACATGATTTTAACTTATTTGCACGTCCAGACAGGATTTTATTAAGTCAATAATGCCAGCAATGGTCGGGGAAGAACTCTCATGTTCATAATGCTACAAAAAGAAGGAAAAACATACAACAGATATTCAAAAAAAACGAGTAAAAGCTATGGAGATTCTTAATACAGTTTAGACGTGAAATTTAAACAGCTTCAAACAATCCTTTGGCCTGATTTGATTGTTCTAGTTCAAGTAAACCAACTCTAAAGATATTCACATCCAAGTTTTCATAACAACCGTTGTAGCATTCATTGCTAAACTTTATTAAAAGCTTCCTGTGAAGTATTGAATTTCTTCAATTTTTTTGTATTAAACCAAGCCTTGGATAATAAAGCATTCATCTTTATTACACCGTTCGTTAATTTTCTTGTCAAAACACCCCATCAGGTCATAAGTAAAAGGTAACTCCCACCCACCAAAACAAAACACCACAAAACAGTGATCATATTTGATTGTTTTTAGGTCACGCTTCATTATCTCCAAATCAACCGCCAACCAGCAACAATCGCTAGCAGCAAAACAACAAACCAATGCGGTATATAAAATGATCACCACTTAAGTACGCCATGATTCACACGACACCTCCAAAAACACTGAAAAAGAGTACAATCATTCCCAAATCCGATACGATCGTAAGAGATTAAGCAACACTTTCACCTGTGATTGCCACCGGACACGGTCTCAAAATGGAGACCGCACCGTCATCTTTCACAAGACAGTTCGCACGCTTTATCTGCTTAGAAGGTGAAGTGACATACTGTACGTAAGGATTGATCAGACAAAAAAAAACGAGCACAATCAAACCGCTGCCAGCCGGGGTGTGAATAATTTTCACCAGCTTCATTTGTCGGTAGCTCCAAACCACCGATCACCGAGATCGGCGAACCATCCATCGGTGTTCGGTAGGGTTTTAATTGGATCCGCTTAATTTCGAAAACCGAAGCCGATTGCGTAGCGCCCGATCTGGGGGAGGAAGTTTCGGGTTTTGTGGGTAGTTAATAAGCCAGCTTGGTTGTGTTTTTTTTTTTTTTGTTTTGCTCTTCGGTGCGTTATTTCAAGCTGCTCACAATCTGTGTCGCCACCGCGGGCTGCCGGCCATGGATGCGGGTGACGTTTGTGTTTAAATCTTGAGGGCAGACTTTTTGGTGCGGTTGCCCATAGTGCCTGCAGCGTGTGGTTAGGCGCGAACGCACGCTCAGTCTTCGGCGGTGGTTGTGCAATAGGTGTTAATGATTGTGCACCCTCCTTTCGTGCTACGCTGGACGCTGAAGGCGAGTTTTATCTACAAGATCACTAAGCATTGGGTGTAATAATTTGGAGTCCGGTAATTGCAGTGGCAATGCGGCAATTGGCTCCGTTGGTTTACAGCCGATCGGTGAGAGCACATGGGTGATACAAGTTTGTCGTTTTCAAACGAGTTAAAGGAGAACTTAACGCTTGTAAGTTGTTGTTGGCTGTAGCTCCTGGCCATAAAACTTAGAGGTGTATATGAAATTCTTTGCAATAAATATACTCTTTATAACATTATATTATGTTACATTCAGCTAACAAAACTCCGAAGAAGCAACAGCATCCTTAAAGTATGTAATTCGTGAAGCAAGTGCACTTTATGCTACATTTCAAGCTGTATTAATTGCTAGTTATGCCATTTAAATGAGAACAAATGATCTAATTGGTAAATGTTCTGAGATTAATATGGCTAAGCAATGAGAGCTGCATCAAATGGTAAGAAACTTCAACGACTAGAAGTCTTGAGAGGATCCGAACACACTTGTTTGGCTGTAGCAAATTCTACATTTAATGTTAAATGAAGTCATTGTGAAATCTTCCTCGTATTTATCAGACATTTTAAGAGAATTAGATAACTCTTTTAAGCAAGATACGAAACATAATTTTTAGGATGCTCGAAATATGTAACCTAAGAAACAATAAAACATTATAATGATCTCCAATTCCGGGAGATCGTGTTTAGTAAAAGTAAGCAATTTGTGAGGCTTTATATCATTACTACAACCATGATAGCTGGAAGAATACACATATATTACGTATATTCTCTAAATAAACAAATGATATCAAGACGATTAAGACTCGTAAAACTTAGCCCCTTAAAGTATGCAATCCGAAAGGCAATAAAAGGATATTAAGCTCATTATTACTGAAAGAATCACCAGCCAACAAATATTCGTCAGAAAGTTTAAAAAACCAACATAAACGTACAATAGTTGCGTTCAATGTTCTTCCAATAGCACTAGAATCAATTGCGAATGCTCATGCGATTCAAATGAAAGCTCCCATAACCCTACTGTTTGTTCCTAGCGAACAAACGCTTTCACACCTCTTGTTGCTCGGCTTCCACCATCAAAACCACCGCACCTGTTTCCGCCATTAGCTTATCAGCGCGCAAGCAGTTTGCCAGCACATTCCACTCGCTCGGATAGCATCGGAATCGCCACCCCGCCCGTTCAAAGAAGCCAACGATATAATGATGCCAACGCAAACAAAGCATCGTAAACCGGTCGAGAAGCTTTCACGGGTGTCGGTCGAAATGCAGCACGCCATCGCAGGGAAGCAGCAGCTAATTGTGCAAACATCATTATCGTCACCATCACACGATCTTAATGATAATCGAGCGGATCTTCCGCCGGCTTGATACAAACAAAACCCACCCTCACACAGAATTTTCACCCCGGATTAAACGGTTCTGCAGCATATTTCGTCCACACGGGCACTTGACAGGCGAACTTTGGCAGGTATGCAAATTCACATACTGCTGCATTCGACACCTCGGCGATTTCGAACCCAAAACCTCATTCAATACGTGTGGTAAGCTGTTTCCATCCCTTCCCGAAGCGAGCTGTTGGCCTTCACCGTTCGCCCTCGCCGTGTATGACAATCGCGCTACGTTGGTGGCAAAACACACACACACACCAACCAGATCCACCGTATGGCCGAAAGGAAAGTGCTGATCTCATCGACTCCGATTCGCGATACCACACTGCTCGACAGTCTTTTCGACCCCACTGGGACGAAAACACACACCCTCTAGTGTCTAGTGCCGCAAGATAAGATCTCCTTCAAGTTCGCGCCCGGTGCATTCGTTGGCAATATCCCTACGCCGATATTAAGCGACTCTTTGGGCCGTGTGGTTCGTTAAGTTTTGGTTCTGGTAAACAAAAAAAAAACAACTACTTCGCCGGCCACCTTAAATGGTACCGCGCACAGATCAGCCGATGATGGGTGCACCGGTGCTAAAGATACGTATATGTTACGTCGACGTCTTTGGGACCGCCTGAACAACGTTGTCGGTACCCACCGGTTGCTGGCAATTGGCAGCAGAAATAAACTGCCCGCAGAAACACGCCTAAAGCAGCGATGCTGGGCGCGTTTCTTAATCAACTGCTTTGTTGTTTTTACGCGAGACTCGCGACGAGACCAAAAACTGCCCGACAACCTATCACCATTTTGTTTTGGGTAGCGCTTTTGTTTGTAACCGCGCACGACCTGCCAAGGTGCAAAAGGGCAGTTTATTAGCTGCAGGGTGACAACAACACTAATCGCTAGCGAGGAAGGTCCCTCGTTCGTTAGCGGTGATGCGGAAAGGCGACGTATTTATGAAAATTAGCTCTCCGTGTGCTGTTTCGGGCGCAAAGAACAGAAACAACGATGCTTCATTTACGCCCGTGACTGCTACGCTTCACGGTGGCTGCCTGTCCGGGTGGTGAATCATTTCGGTAGCGAGAATCGAGAGAAAAACGCTAGGCGCAACAGCAGCTACGATCATTACGGTGAGTCGAAACGGAATCACCCCGCGACGGCCTGTTAAATTGTCGTGCAAACATAAAACGGAAAGTGTGAAACCATGTTCGGGCGGTGTGGTCAAGCGCACACATTGGAAAGGGCATCGGGTGTGATTAATGTCACATGAGAACGAGTTGCAACTGAGCTCGGCACAAATTGTACTCTTGAGAATTGAGAAACCAGAATCCTAAAAACAACATATTTTTTCAAGTTTTTTTAACAAATATAACATTTTAATGGTAGAAAACTAACTAAAACCACTAAAAGTCACAACGCTTAACATACATTCTCGTGGTGTCTTCATCAACCAAACAGAAAAACCTCCC